>DWRA01002062.1:0-14934 GCA_018250295.1 Spathilepia clonius
GATTTATTTTGCATTTTAGTATAATAACATAATTACATAATCGGAAGTAGAAAATATACTTAACTCATTCCATATTTACAATTATTAAAGTTAAGCCATGACATTTTGTAGCGAATTATAAATAAATACTTAATATCGAATTCATATTGTAAAACACCATTGGTTAATCTCCGTAATTGTTAATCGAATATAATATGTAAAATAAATATTAAAAAATATTTTTGCGATCTCTTAGTTTTGTAAAATTACTCTTCTGTACTGATTTTCGTTTATATTTTAAGGCCAATAGGAATTTATGCGCGTGATAACTTCATCACAACCACACTATGTGTCCTATGTTTTACAGCTTGGATAAATAAAACTATGTAGTATGTAACCGTGACTTTTATTTTTAGTATCAAATATCTTACATTATAATATATACACTTATAAATATAGCACAAATCATTTACACAGTAAATATAAAAGTAGTAGGTAATCACTCAATTTACTGTAAATACCTGTTTTTGTTGACCAAAATAACGATTCAACTTAAAAATTGTATAACTGAAATATATTTTTACCGAGACAATATTGACGACTAGCTTAGTAACACATCAATAACTTTTAATATGCAGTATTTAGTCAAAATCAACGTAAAATAACTATATGAACCACATTTAAATGCTTAGTTATGAAGAGTAACATGGCTCACTTAAAATATTATTTAGTAATGTAGGTATCTGTCTACTGTGATAGACCAGGTGTGGGCAACCTTTTTAAAGTTGCGGCTCAAAATAAAACATGTTAAGGAAGTTGCACTGGTTAGGTAATAAAAAACAGGTAGTGCCAGCTTTAGTACCTAAAATAGCGTAGTGTGCATTCGGGCTCTCCTTTGCAAATAGATAAACACAAAAAAGATTGCTTGCAAAAACATGGTCGAAGAAAAACTTTTTCCAGTCTTCCAAATATGAAATGCCTCTAAGATGCTGAACATTTGGCTGCTTCTACACAGCCTGGTCGCGGAAGGCCAGCGCCGTGATTGGCTTCTGGTGTCCGCAGTACTCGCGCTCCAGCGTGCCCTTCTCCAGGTCCCACAATCGCGCGTAGCTGTCTGACGATCCTGTATCAACATACATTGTCCATAATAAACAATAGGGGTAAGTTTATTGAATAATGTGATTTCAAATTTTATTTTTTCACGATGAGAAGTATTACACGGGCATACAGTCTTTCGATGGTAAGTGCAACTGTTGCCCATGGACGTATGTAATCGACCCCATATGAGATTACAATCCTAGCTGAGGTCTGTCACAGCTGTCTCTTCTTTGGAGGAATAAGTCGGAACACCTCAAAAAAGTATGTCCCCTTTACCTTCAAATCAGAAAACAGTAGCGCTTTACTGCTTAGAAGTAAAGTATATTCGTAGTATCCTTATATAGATGGTTGTTGTTAAATAATGTAAATATATGATAGATACTACAGCTGACATCTGCTAAACGAGGCCGTACCTGTGAATAGGTACCGCGAGTCGACGGTGAAGGCGGCGTCCCACACCCAGCGCTGCGCGTCGTGGCGCAGCTCGTGCAGCTGCGACCAGTCGCTGGTGCGCCACACGCGCGCCGAGCAGTCGCCGGACGTCGTCACCAGCATGCTGCGCACACAATACAACGGTATATAGATCTCATATAATTTGTTTATCTTTACTGGTATAATTTACCCGAGGGTACTTGAATATTAAAATGGAATTAATGTCTGATGCCTACGCTAAGCATTCTGCATGTATATTTGAAAGGTGGCAGAATGAGTATAATTCAAATAAGGTGGTTTCAATATTACACGTTTTTAGAGTGAAGCAGTTCTTAAATTTATGGTGGAAACATTATATGCTCGAAATTTGACAATTTAGGTGCAACTATGAAATTTCAGACTTTGGTAGACAAAAATTGAACTGATTGATTTATTAAAATACAAATTTAATACATTGAGAACTAAAATAAAACACCTTCCAGTTAAATAATACTGGTTATATTTGTAATGGGTATTGTTATATATGGCAATGCATCAGTGATCGGCTTCAGGTAGGTAAAACCCCTATTCCATATGGAGCTGGTTACAAATGTTGGTAGGCGACAAGACTTCCAGCTCATTTGCTACTTCACTCTCACAAAAAAAATATTACTCACGTGGAATCGAGGCTGAATTTGCACCTGAGCGCATACTTGTCGTGCGCCAGCAGCTGCTTGCGCGGCACGGGGCGCGGCGGGCTTCCGCCCAGTGCCCACACGTAGCAGCTGCCGCGGTTCGTCACCGCCGCCATCAACCGCCCCTCCGGGTCGATCGCAATGTCCTGGATCGACGCCTCCGCTTCAGGAATCTAAGCATATATCGATCTGGTTAGTGTAAGCTATTACCTGTAACCCTATACTTCTGTTGTTTTACTTCCTTATATTAAAATTACGTAAAGAAGATAAATTTCCTATAGTATTCATCAAGCTATACAAAAGAATTTAAAGACAATGACTATATGACATAACTGAAACACAACCAACATTATAATATTGTATTATTAACCCTTATTTGTATAATTTTAAATATTTATTGGGAATTGACTTTACAAGCATGAACTGAGCACTCATAATTTTAAATAGTATAAATTACTACACAAGTAATGTGACAATCATACAAGCTGTTCGTTATGGTCAGTGCGTAGGTCCCACATATGTATGATGCCGCTCTGGCCGCCCACCACCAGCTGTGTCTGGTCGGGATGCAGCGCCACCGCATTCACTGGCGCCGGCACCTGGAAGATGCGCTGGCATTGGAACTGCCGCCCCACCCTATAAATGTACAAGCAACACTATATTTTTTTGCTATAAATCTGTAAATTGTACCAAAATTCTATTAAAACATCATTGACAGAGATTGTAAATAATAATCGCTGTACAAAAAAGTAGTATATTAATATCATGTTGTAACTTATAGTGCTAAAAAGATTTGTCATAATTTTACAAGCATATACATATAGATTGATTGATTGATTGAACAGTATCCAAAAAGTTACCTCAGATCCCATATCCTTGCTGTACAGTCTTCTCCTCCAGTGTACATCCATGTGCCCTTCTCCTATAAATAATTTAAACAATTATGTTTTCAAAGTTATTGAATGAAACATGAAAACACATGAAACTATCAAATAGCTACACCTATTAAATGAGAACATTAATAGGTTATGGTAATGTCTTGTGGTTTGAAGGGTGTGGTAAGCGAGACAAACTTAATGAGGCATTGCAACTTAGTCCTCAGGGGTAACAACACATCTGTGATCGACGCATTCGTGATATCTGGGGTGGATCACAGATGTCCATGGGCGGCAGTTGCCACTTACCATCAGGTGGAGTGCATGCTCGTTTCCTTCTCCATTATACAAAAAAGGACAACTTTAAATTATATTTGCCAGACAATCAAGCTTACCAAAACTTACTTAACATTTCAAAATAATTGAGCAAAACATTTACATCCCAAATACAAGTATTACAAAACAGACCAATTCAACCATTTCAATAAAATATTATATTAATATAATTGATATTTTCATACACACATGAAAGCCCACTCTGGAGACATTCTTAGTAACTCCTTCAAAGTTGAGCACAGGGTCTGGGTTGGCACTGGCCAGGTCATACATCCGAATGTGCTGGTACCCACAAGCTGCTACCATTTGACCGCTGGGGTTAATTTCCAGACCATTCACTTGCTGCAAAAGTATATTCAATTATACAAGAATGTAGAAGTAAGATATAGACTAATAAATAACATCACAATGCACTCTTAAAAACTACTTTAGTAAAGTTTTACTGCGTTTTAAAATTAAAGGTATCTTACATATGCATTGTAATATATGACGAATAATTGAGAATGATAGTTTGTATTTTATTTTGGAATTTTTGATTACTTCAGTACTGTTAGTGTGTTTCAAACGAGTATAGAGGTTACCGAGTCCGGGTGTTGCATGGTCCGCAGACACACGCCGCTGTGCGCCTGCCACAGCTTGATGGTGTGGTCGTACCCGCCGGTCACCAGCGCGACCTGCGCGCCCGCGCCCGCCGTCCCATCGCCAGACATCTTCCAATTTACCGGTTTATTCCTCTTTCCGTAGGATTCGATTTATCTCGCGCCTCATCTAAGTAACTAGAACTGTGCAACACTTATTGCACGCTATATTTATAATAAGCTTTATTGGTAATATATTCAAAAACTATTCACGATTTTAGATAAATTAAAACTCTATAAAACGCACACAATTTGTTTACAAATTTTCGACGTTTGACAATTTGACAAAATGAATTCTATTTTGACGTTGACATAGTTGACCCAGTTACCTAAGTTAGTCTGGAGCTATGTATTTGGTTGTTTAGACTACTAAATTTATGGATTATGTTAGTTGACTGCCTTTCTCCAAGCTGTCGCTACATTTCCATCGGTTATTTCCATCCAATAAGGCATACCATCAATGGTTTGGAAAATGGTAATATTATATGTTTTTTTTAAATAGTATCGATACCTTATTGATACTAACAAAGTTCTACAAAATAATAGAATGTACTTTCTTGTGCTATCAATCTTAGTATTGGACATAGTTAAGAAAAGCAAAACTTTAAGACAAGAACGAGCATGAAACTAAATATTTTTGAATATATTAATTTCTGTTACCGTTATATTTCTTAATTTGTTATAATGCGACGATTATATTTTATTCGTACGCTATCACTCACCCTATTCAAAATGAACAACTATTGACAAACCAAAATTTATCGATAATATTGACATAAGATCGATCCTCTCAATAGTCATGATACAATCTTTATTATCGATCGACTATATTAAACCGCATGGATTAGTATCGTTACTAATTATCGATAGTATTGATATAGTATCGGTATCGGAGCTCCACATGGATGTACGAAGCACGAAAATTCTTTGATTTAAATAATTTAGTGAGAGATAAATATATATTTTATTGAATTATATACATAATAAAGTACTCATAATGAAATCTATAAACTTTTGTTTGTTTAAATGAAATGATGTATTCCTAAAAACTGCAAAATAAGAGGTTATCTATGTATATATATTTCCCGCCATTATCATTATCTGTGGCTTCAACAAAATCATTACGCAGCCTATCAAGCCAAGGTTATGCAAGAAAACACATTTATCTGTTTAATGTAGACGCATTTTATGACAAATTAATTGAAATGCGGTATATAAAGAGACATTTAATATTATTGAATAATGTCAGACTATATATTAAAACCAACATCGATTAATTTCTCTCTACTTATACCAATTATAACCTAATCATCTTTACCTTTTTATGTAGTTGCCTACGCAGTACAAATTATACTTAATTCAGAGCAGATTACTTACCCAAACAAATACTCTTTAACATAATTGAATTATACGAATAGATAACCAAAAATATGTAGCAATAACTTCACATACTTAGTGCTAATGATAAGTATAACCCCGAGACTTCCAAATTAGTATGTAATATGAATAAGAATTAAATAGGAAACTAAATTATAATGATAAACTATTTATAGCGCGGAAGAAAACTAAGGTTGGAATTGATTTTGTATATTTATAAGATAGAAAATTGACATCAATATTGAACTTCAAATAGCAAATAAAGGGACAAAATAAAAAGACTAATAGAAAAATAAATTTTATATGAAATTACTTTATTGAACATGTAAAATCCGTATTGACATGAGGAATGCTATCTCATTTACAAAATAACACAAATGTAAAATTTGAGAGACTAATCACATTGCAAACCTACCTATTAACTAACTAAAAATACAACATACACATCAATTTCCTAAATTATTTAAATTGCTCAGCACAGACTTAGTCCTGCACTGTTCATTCTTAGCTTAAAGTTTGGTTCATTATTAGCATTGAAATTTACAATGAAAAGAGGTAGGTTTAATTAATAATAAGCCATCTTTCATGAAATCATCTCTAATTTTACATCTTGGTATAAGTTCGACCAAAACTATTATGTCTATTAGTAAAGGTACAAGTAAGAAAATCTTATTGTTTATAATGTAAATTATACTATGGCATTTTAGTTCAAAGCCCAGCTTTTACTGCAACCAGGTATATTTCCAGACATAAAGTTTTGAT
Source organism: Spathilepia clonius (assembly GCA_018250295.1). NCBI lineage: Eukaryota > Metazoa > Arthropoda > Insecta > Lepidoptera > Hesperiidae > Spathilepia > Spathilepia clonius. The sequence continues at coordinate 6,172 of DWRA01002062.1, forward strand.
AAAACACTTGAGGTACGTCTCAAAAGGTGAGCATCCAGTAGTCACAGCGAACTTAAACGAGGGAGGGCTAACTGTACAATTCCCCAGTGTATACATGCTAACACTTAATATAATTTTTTTTTTGAGGCTTAGTAATCTAGACCTTAGCCTGTGGTGAAACTTTCCAAATTCTGCACTTCACTTACAATACACCTATTACTATTCAATACTACAATAATGCAATTAAGTAGTAAATAACACCTGTCAAATAATCAACAATTTCATTCATGTCGACCCAAATATTATACACCGAGTGCAAAGTAAATTATTAAAATCTTTAAATCTCTGCAAAACATACTTGAATAAAAAAAATTAGAGAATATGCCATACAGACTTTGGAAAGTCAGTCCCGTTTTACTTTGAAATAAATTAAGTCCGAGTAAATTATTCAATATGAACAGAAATGCCTTTGAGATTGGGAGATCAATCACTTTCTTCTTCCTCTTCCTCACCCTCTTCTTCCTCAGACTCCTCCTTCTTCTTCTTGGACTTCTATAACAAATAATTTCATAAATAAACAATATAAACGCATAATACAAGAATTAAGGTGGAATTTGCACCACCATATGGTTAATAGGGAATACATAGTAATATTGGTTTAAAATAAAAAGGATTACTACTCACAGCAGGAGCAGCCTTCTTCCCCTTCTTTCCCCTCTTCTGTGCCTTCTTGCCGCCACCCTCGCCGCCGCCTCCGTTCGCATTATATGACTCCAGGTCCTTTGTGTACTGTTCTTTGGCTTTTGCCGCCTTTTCCTCCCAAACCTGCAGACAAACAAAATTTGTTAGATTGGGAACACGAGGGTAAATTAAACAAAGCAAACTTATATAATTAAGTAGATATAAAACATGTGGATAATTACGCTTTTGTCTTTCATGCCTCTCCATATTTCACCACCCTTTTTGGCGATTTCGGTGACTTTCAAGCCGGGATTTTCAGATTTGATTTGTTCTCGAGCACTGTTGAGCCACAGCATGTAGGCTGACATAGGACGCTTCGGCTTGTCCGTCATTTTAACTTTTTTCCTGAAAATATTTGTAATTTTACAAAAAGAACGCCAATAAAACTTATCAACAGGTTATCCGGGCCACGCTCGACGCGTACGGAGAGTGCTAACGTGCCTTTCCACCTCATATATGCCTCAAATAGGACGCGTTTTGGCGGGAAACTTATTTACGGGCCAGTGGGACAATAATTAGATAACGCGAGATCAATATTATAATAATCCGATTAAAATGCAATGAAATCTAGCATTAAACAATAAAATATTAAACGAAAATAGTTATCGCCTCATATAACGAGTTCACTGGCCTATGCTTGGGTCGAACGAGCCATTTTGTTTTCACGTATTGTGTAGAAAATACGCAATAACCGTAGGTGACATAATTACTAAATAATCGCAAAACTAACCTGCTATAACTTGTAGAAGAACTGTTTCAGTCCTTCAATGGAAAAGATCCGAGAAATTAATTATTTAAAATAGGGCGTCCTTCTCCATACCCACGCTTACTAAGGAAAGTACGACGACGACTATAGCCATGTTTGACTCAGAATTCCAACGTGGAATCAAACATATTTTTACGAAATACGCGTTAACAATCACTAACATGTTTAATAAAACACTACACTTAAGTTAGAAAAATTATTAGACTCACCTGATAGCAAAAATTTTGAAATATTTTTTGAACTGGTACACAACCAAACTGCAGACGTAGAGAACCAGAAGAAAATGTATGGAGCTCGAAGCAATGTTCCCAGAGCAAGCTAGCTTGGGGTCGTTTCGCGTCGGCACTAAAGCGCCATCTATCTCTAACGTGATTGGACGATAATTTCATTGGTGCCAACTGCATGCCACTGTTGAAGCATCGTGTACTACGTATATCCGTGACGTAGATTTAGTAAAGGTTTGCCAAAGTAAGCTTTATGTCATTACGTTAAGGCATATTTTTGACTTAGGATAATTTCTCCGTACATTTTCTTCCAAAAATTATTTTGCTTGAAATTGAAAGAAATAAGCTTTAGAATAACAAAATATCAATGAGTTAACACGGAATATTCATTATAGAATATTTTTGGTTCATTTTCTTTTAACATTTACTTAAGAAGTACGTCAAAAAACGACTCGGTCCTCTTTAGGTTTCCCTTACCAGACGCCGACGAAATAACCTCGCGCCTTATTTTAAATGCCGCCAACGTTTATTTCGAAAACATAAAAAGCGCGGCAAACGTCAGCGTGAAAGGGACGCCAATAAAACATAGCGTTTGTTTACGATTTGATATTTCAAGGCATCTTGAGAAATAGTTTTTATTTCTACACTGATAAGGGTGTAGTGCTTAAGGTTCTTGAAATAAAATACATTTCTAACAAACGTTTTTAGTTAAACAATATAAGAATGTACCAAACATTTGTACAACAAAAAGTTCTCATTTATGGCTAGTCTCCACAGTAAATTGCAACAAAAAGCGAGATAGCTAATATTTAAGTCATTTGAACTAATCACAACAATACAACATGTATTTCTATAGTATATTTAGAGAGCTCTAACCTAATATATCACTTTAGATCATTAACAACTGGCTGAATTTGTTGATTAGTCAATTACTTATCATTCTTATTCATCCAGTTCCATTTCTACATTAACTATTTCTTAGTTTTTAATTCTATGTCTGTGCAAGTTTACATAACCAGATAACGCCTGGAAATAAGCATGTATGGAGCGAATGGTTTCTAAATAAGTTTTTCAGACTATATAGGAAATCATTACTCAAAACAAGTAAATCATTTTGGTTGGTTTGTTGGTGGCACATTTATTTATACACACCTCAGTTTGAAGACGTTATCTCCTGGAGTTTATCTTAAACTTTTTAGGCCTGGGTACCATGTATTTGAATTTATTTGAAACAGTATTATCGCATGGTAACCTCGCATAGGTTTTGGTTAATGAATACTTCCGACGAGATTTTTTAAAATAATGTACTTAGTGGTAGCAAAGGAGCTTGTAGTGTAGCTGGTGGTAGGAGGCCACAACCACTCGTTGACATGTGTAACCAAATCGACAAGTTTGGAGTCCTATTTGAGGCCTGGCCTGGCCTGAGGTTTGGAGTCCTATTTGGCCATACATGCATTACCTACTGCCCCAGACTCTCTGAAAACCAAGTTAAAACGCCTTGTGTCTCGTCCTCCAAACCAGAACAGCGTTTTAAAACTCTTGTTTAGTGAAAATAGTCGAAGTCTATGACTGTTTTATTGCAGTAATAGGATAGGTATGGCGGTAATGCCTCCGGAGTCAAACCACAAAGGGTTATATCGTAAGTTTAGATTCACTTAAGCATTATGAAGAACATGAAATTTTTGTGATTAACATATTCATGTTCTTATCTCATACCTTTTCTTACTTGAAATTGTGTCCTTACACTTCTAATTGGAGTATTTTCTTACTATTGGAAAATTGTATAACTATATTCCTGTAATTTAAAAATCTTTACATAAAGTACCCACCTGATGTTCTAAGCTTCCCGACGATCTTCATACCTTATTATTGTATGAAAATTTATCCATAACAATTGGTTATTAAGAAATGTGTCTAAGTGGTTTTAGTTTAACAAGCATGTCAAGAGTTTTTTTTTTGTATTATAGAAGTACCAAACGAGCATGCAGTCCACTTGATGGTTAGTAGATACTACCGCCCATGGACATCTGTCATCAACCCTAAAAGGGTATAACCAGAGGTCGGTCACAGATGCCTAGTTACCCCTGATGATCTAATTGGTACGCCTTGGATGCACTGTCTCCCTTACAAGAGCCTCTAATTCAGAATACAGCAGCACTCAACACTGTAAGTACCTACATAAACCATTCGTATACCTCATACGACTGATGCACATTTAAAGTAAATTGTGTGGTGATAGGTTAAGCAGCAATAACTGTGATCGGTTATTGTAATGGTAGGTAAAGACAAAGGAATAGTCGCTAAACTGTGACGTAGGACATTGTGGGACACTTGCAGCAGAACCACTGCAGTTGAGAATATATGCTTCAGAGCTTCCTGAAAAGAGAGCCTGCCTATTCTTTAGTTAAGTAAACAATAGGCAGGTTCGTATTTAATTGTTTATATGATGTTTATTATGTAAAAGGTTGAAAAAGGAGCCTTTACAGTCAAATACATAGACCCTTACTATACCCTTAATTCTGCTTTACCTAAGCGAATAATACCCACTTACAAATCCGAAAATGTATTTATCATATTTCTAATAGAACATACATTCTTAGGCATACTTTGGCAACCTATTGAAATAATTTGTTGTTTATCAAATGTCTTAAAACTACGGTCTGATTTAATTTACGAAATTACTAAACTGAATATTTAAAAATTAGCGAATTTTGTTTAGGACATCTTGCTTAAATACTGGCAATCATATTATACGCCTAGTGGTAGATAAGACTGCAAATCTCATAAGGCGTGGGATGCAAATATCCGCGACCCATAATGATTAAGTAAAATATCAAAATTGAAAGTTAAGCGCAGTGTCAAGCATAATGAATTTATGCTTTATTGCAATGACACGCGAAATTTAGTCTTCAAAATATAATTCTTGCGTTATCTATCTATCTGAACTATGCACCATATCATTGATAATAATAAAATAATCATCTGGTATTTTGCTATTATTTTGTAATGACTAAATGATAAAAATCTATATTCAATATTTTAAGTGCACGAGAAACATAACTTTATTACTTTTAAAATATTTATGTACCTACATACCTATGTACATACATACATACATACATGTACCTACATGTGTACTGTGTTATTTCAGGATATTGATGTGTATTATTATTAATTTTAATGTTTTAAGTTATTTTCTTAATGACAGTAAACATTAACTTCATCGTATTAAGCATTTATACAATTATTGTCTTGTGCGCGCTATCTACTAGATTATTCTTAATACGTACCTATCTATGTACTCAATAACATTATAAAAACTCATATCCACATAATAGGCAACCATGTGTTGTAAGTTTCAGAGCGAAATCCACAAATCGAAAACAAAAATGTAAATTAATAGTTTCAAATGTTTAGATGTATGAGTATGGCTGTAATGCATCCCGGAAGTATGCATGTCAGACTGGTATCGTGATCAATGCGCCACGCGCGGCACGTAGGTACCTGCTTAAGTAGAAGAACAGGAGTAAGAAAGATAAAGTGTATCCGATGTAATCTAGTCAGTATTCACTGCCAGTATTTATTGTAATATAATTAAGAATACCTACAATAATTTATATTTATCAACAGAAACAGCCTTATGTTGGGCATGACCTGCTTGTTTAAATTAAAATACAAACTAAATAACAAAACTCCCTAGTAATGATTTACGTCAAGGCAAACAAAGGTCTTTAAATTCCCTTTAATAGTTTCCGTTATGGGAAAGCAAAAAATTCTAAGACGTACCTAACCGTTGCATCGAAACGCATTCAATGCGTTTCCTACTAATAATACTAAGGACTATTGTTACTATTTCGCAGCGAAGGAGCCCTTCGAGGAACGAAAAAAGGGAGAGCGGTTGGCTTGGCGCCCTTTTGCAGTTCGGGTGGCTTGGGTGCGAAATTGAGAACAATACGTGCATCTATTCCATGTTCGGGTACGTGAGAACGAATTTAATCGGAATTGAATAAACAAAAGGGCTTTCTTGTACGTTATGCATTACAATATGAATGTGTTGCGTTAAATTGTTTGCATCTTTCATCTAATAATATACGACTGCTATTCTTATTTATACGTCTTATGAATTTTGTTTCATTTAACATAATTAACGCAAATAAAAAACATACTAAACATGAACATTATATTAATGTTGAAAATCTGATCAACGTACATTATTACATGATCATACATCTTAATAAAATAATCATTAACCTCACAGGTTGTGATTTGAGAGCTTTATAACTAGCTCAATAGAGCTTTAATGCGTACTGAAAATACAGCCCGTCTCAACAACGATTTTTATATCGTCTTGATTTCGTTGAATTGGTGGTAAGTTCGTTTTTACATAAAATTCATACGATCACAAAAGTTTTTTTAACAATTTTAAACTATCCTCAAAATTTTTAACCATTATTTTATTTTACCTGAAAGTAAAAACGATTTTTAGCATTTCATCATTTATTTTTTATAATTCAGTTCTGTTCTAATTTCTCTTAATTGGCACCATATTATTACTGTAATCTTTGATTGGTACTCTATTAACATACATAAAAAATATATATATTTGTACATGGTCTGGCCCGGATGTTTGGCCTTGATGTTTTTTTTACATACTTATGTTAAATTAATTTAGTTATTTCTCATATATGTTTCTCTTTTGTTTGTGGAACAGGTTCTATTTTATTTGTTTGCTATTTATGTCTTTAAATTTTCCAAATTAGAACATATTCAAATTAAATCGGCGAATTGAACTTTGAGAAACGAAATTGAAATGGTCCCAAAGGTCTTTTTTTTGTGCAAAAACTCAAACACCTCAGACGGCAATAAAGCAATTGCCGCTACGGCAGAAGTAGAGAACAGTTTTTGCCGGTTTATGTGGACTTTTAGAGGGTGGTCTGTAATTATTTCGGTCAAATATAAACGAATGACAATTTTGTTCACCTACATGTGAAAGCCTATATAATATTATCTTACAAACAGATAACTCCTATGTAAATGACAGTAACGAATTAAACAAATGAATTAATTCATTGATGATTTGCACACAAAAGATTTCTTTCGATGCTTCAAAAATACGTAGAGCTCAGGAATAAAAAAATATTACAGAAAACATGTTTTTCATATCTATATTTTTATAAATAAACAAAACACGAATGATGGATCATGATATTATGTACACAGATAATTTTAGATTCGGCCAACTTTTTTTTATTATTTTATTACAACATACAGTATTATAAAAACCTTATAATATTATCACTATCATTACTTTTGTGGAAAAACAGTACTCACATAAGAAAATGTATAAAACACATTTCAAAAAGCAATCGTTTATCATAACATTTGTAACCTATGAACTCATCTATATTGTCGTCTAACCACGATCAAATATTCTCTAGTAAAATAACTTCAAATAATTGAAATAGTATTGAAACAATGATGTTGGGTATCTTTTATATACACAGTGAAAATGGTATTTGTATTTTCTTAATAATTGACCATGTGCGATTCGAATTCACACGGAAGATTCCGTACCGCTAAATGTCCATAATTTTAATTATTATTAGTATTTGTTTTTACAGCAGTTACAGTAATAAACGTTGTGTAAAAATTTGCTTGTAAAAAGTGTGAGCTTTGTGACATACAGACAAACAGTACGACAGTAGGTTCTAAGAATCAGCCCTTCTCTTTACTACGTCGTTTATCAGTACAATTACAAAAAAGAATTTTTTTGATAACCGCCTATTAAGTTTGTTTTAAAAATTTATAATACAGTTTCAGCTTATCGGTAATTCAGTTATAACCTGTTGTACATGGAGTTGGTCGTAGAAATCCATAGGTAGCAGTGGCTACTTATCAGGTGGAATGCATGATCTTTTGCTACTCGAAATTTATAAAAAAAAGGATAAAATAATTTTACCAACTTAAATTTTCTCAAGTTTGGCGCGGAGAACAATAGACTTTATTCTAAAAAACCTTAATAATACCTTATACATTTATTAAGTACAGTAGCACCCCGTTTTACGCGACCCCGTTTTGCGCGGTTTCACTATAACGCGAATTTCTAATTTCGCGTTAAAATGCCTCGTGTTACGCGAATTCCTTACTGAAGAACTTTTATCTATTCTTACTTAAGAAACTACTTCTCTTTTTTCAGTAAAATATGTTATATTGCATAGTGTTCTGAGAATTAAAGGGATTAGTTTAAATGATTCGTATTTTTGTATTAAGTTTTATCTTTAATCGTAAACCCCGATATACGTGAATTTCACTTAACGCGATTTTATCCAGAACGTATCACTCGCGTAAAACGATGTATGACTGTAGTTGAAAAAAGACATTCTTATCTCAGGCCTTCCAACATAGTCAGCCTCAAGTAAGACTCAAATCTTACCTGAGACTGATTATAGTTGTCCATGGAGGACAGCCTCTTACCACTAGGTTGACTAAGTTTGTTAATTCTATACAATAAACAAAAGCCATTTTTGTTCAATGTTAAATTTTACATTGCTTGTTCTAAAAAATATTAGCCATTTTTTTGAAGTTGTTTACGTCTTAGTTTCATTAATGCCTCTTGCCGCTTTTTCTCAATCAACAACCGTTGATCTGTATCCTGAATTGTATTCTGTTGCTGTGTAGATTGTTCAGGACGTGTTATAGTTTCAGCTTTCTTAGGACTAGTTATTTGGTTGGATGGAACTTTTGGTTGAAATTTGAACATTTTTGGTGCCTCATTGTTTGTAGTTGCTTGTAATGATGAGTTACAACTGGCTTGTGTTTGTGTGAACGGCAAGAGTCTTCTCGCAAGTAGTTTTTCCCTGGCCAGTTGATGTTTCTTCCGAATTTCTTCAGGTGTACATCTTATTGGAGAATCACCTGAAATAATTTAAATTATTAATTAATTCATGTACAGTGGTGGTCAGTTTACAGTTACTTCAATTCTAAAGGTGGTAGACCCTTTTGTAGTTCGCCTCCGGCGGCACCCCCGCCACACTTATTTCTGCCTAATAACAG
>DWRA01002063.1:0-14934 GCA_018250295.1 Spathilepia clonius
TATTCGGAAACTATTAAGACTACAGAGTTGAAACTTGGCAGGTAAGTGTATTCTGTAAACCGCTTTCCGAATTATGTCCAAAAATAAAAATAAATATTTAATTTAGGGGTGCTCCCCATACATTGAACTGACACTCAAAAAAACAATTCATCTTATCCACACGTGGGTGTCTCGAAAAAGGTCTTCAAAAATGACATTAAGGTTTGTAAAACCATTTTTTCTCAAAGCCGATTGTTTGAGATATGAGCTGTTTCAATGCAGTAAAATGTGTCCCCCCCCCCTCTAATTTTTAAACTAAGAGAGCGAAAAATCTGGGAGAAACATATATTGTAGATGTTAAAAAAAACTTTCAACGAAAATTGGTTCTAACAAGATAGGACTGACAGGTTTTGAGATATAGTAATTTTGCATAAAGCGAAACACAACTTTGTAATACATACAAACACTGTGAATCGTCAACTTATATTGGTAGGTGTTGTTTGTAAATGCATGTTTTATGCTTTAGTAAATATATTTTGCTTTGTCTGCTGCTGTTTAATAATCACATTTTCGATTTTATACTTACGGTTTCACACTACAATTGCCTAAGTCATCAAAACATGCTTTAGACGTCTGCGATTCTACTTCCCTTTGCTGTTCCGCTCCATTATATAAGAATTAAAAAAGCAAATCGATTGTGTGTGAAATCTACCAATCAACATTTGTCTAGCGAGTACTCTGACCAACCCGCTTAATTTTGAGAGGAGATACCCAGTACCCAGCGACGGAACAATACTGTAATGATAACGTTATTAAGGATTATGATTACAAAAATTTAATTTTAAATTGTAAGTATTAAATCAAATTTACAACTAGATTACATTACACGAATGTTTCGGAAGGCAAAGTGGATCATTGAAATTAAATTATGACAGTCGGAACGGAAACCACATTAATAAAATCGTACTTACACGTACGATTTTATTAATGTGGTTTCCGTTCCAACACGTTTCCACTTCGTATTAACATCAAAGTTGTAAAGCATCCGTGCGTTTATTTTTTAGGTAAAGTAAATGACTTAATGTTGTTTTTGTTGTTGTCGAATATATTTTCCTGACACTTTTGTTTTTATTATTACAAGTTTCCATCAGAGGTTCCGCTCACAGATATGTTTCGCTACTTTAGGGTTACACTTTATATTATCTTTTGTATATATATTCTTATTTATCCAGTCATATATATATATAAAAAAATTAAAACTAAAAATAATAAATTTTGTGTGAAAGCTCCGTCAAAATCAGTTCAACAGTTTTAAAATTCGAAAATTCGCCAAGTGCGAGTAGAACTTGTACACAGACGGTTTTTAATCACCACAAAATATTTGTAGGGGTTCCCATCTCTTCCCTTTGGCTACGTAACTCTTAAATATTTTTTGAGTCAATATACAGTAAAATACGAAATTACAACAAATGCTATATAAATATATCGAAATAAGGTTACAAAATTGCTGATGTACCACTATTAATTTATACCAATACTTATAAGTTTAGTTTATCCCGTTACTTCACCCATTTTGCTTGGGTATTTACTAGTAATAAGAACGGACCATTAAATAAGAAAAACGGAACAAAAAATATTTCACTTAACTCTTTGTCACCGCGCAGTGACACTAACGAAGAGTAAAGGAGTCGCAACACTGTTATAAACACTATTAGTTGTTTAGATTTTTCTTTTTACTTTATTAATCTAGAATTTTTACACAGAGAAAGATTGAAGTTTGTCAATTTTTGCTTACTATAAATTGTGAAATTGATGAAGAATCGACGAATCGCCAAATTTATGTTAAGATTTTTGGAAGGCAAAAAATGGATAGATTAATTTATTAACAACGGCTATAATTTATCGATTAATTTTGCTATAAGTGGCATGCCTCCTGGGACCTTCTCTGAACATTTTTTTGCCTATTTTGAAATTTTAATAGATCCAGCACACAGGCAGTGAAAAGTAACAAACGAGCATACGATTCCTGATAGTGATTACTGCAGCTCATGTACATTTGTAATTGTTACTTCCTTAGCTATTCCATTAAACCGGAACACAGCCCCGTTTACACTTCTATTATACGGCAGAAATAAGTTTGGCGGTGTTGTCACCTGAATCGAACCATGAAAGATAGTCTACCAAAATCTATCTAGTATCTAAAGTTACTACTATCTTCTATAACTCGGTTTATATCTACGTGGCAATGATGTTTGAGTGGCTATCTCATCATAGATATACATACACACATACATACCTACAATAACTTATTAACGGACTACACAAAGAGAGGGAGTAAAATCGCTGCGTATATTTTTTTGATAATCCATTTTCTACACGAAATGTTATTGGTTGCCAAATACTCTTTTCGAGGATTGAGAGAATATTTCGATAAAACAATAAAATAGCACGAATCAGTAATATTTGTTTTCGACAACGCGAAACACTGAAAGATAAAAATTGGATACGCGCGGTATATTGTTTTAGTAACATTCGATAGTATTATGCAGGTATAATAACAAATATTTTCGAATATGAACTATAAAATTGTTATTCAATTTCACGGATTTAAATGAAATTCCGCCCGAAACTTGTGCAGATCTTAACTGTTTGGTCATTATTACCACTAGGGTAATAATAACTAAACGATACGGGCACGATACGGGTTACTAAACCCGCACAACAAATCCACGTAGGAGCAGCTTGCAGTACAGATTAGATACACCAGGCCTCATCCAGGCGTGAATAGACCCTTTCCCAACAGTGAGAAAGAATAAGGGTTGCAGGCACTATTATTAAAAGAAAATTTGATAGGTGTAGTCATAATTTCTCTTTAATTTCGTAGATATGATTTAGCAAATTCAATTTTTTTGTTGTGATAACCTAATTTGTAATTTAACTGTTATACGTTCCACAGTGCCATATTCTGGGATACAATATTCATATTATTATATGAAGGTTAAAGTTGAACAAATGTTTGCATTTTTAGAATTGAAAACACGACAAACCTGCGCCTCCACGGCTCTACGAGTACAATTATGGCGAGAAAGCAATTTGGGTAGGTCTCGTCTAGAAATCTCATTTAAGAGGTTAAGAGGGTCCAGTGCAATTTAAAGCTTGTTCCAATTTATTATTTATACTGTACAATTTGTTTTTATAAAGTAAAGGGCTGGAGCTATAAGAATATATCTATAGTAACCATTTTATTCTACATATTTTATAACAATATAAATAAAGTCAGCTAAATAATAATTTATTAATAGTGTTCTAAAATTTACTGTTAATCGTATATTAGTTATAATATGAGTGGTTTTCTTTTCTTTATTTTTCTTTTTTTTATTTAAAATTTGAGTAGTAAAGCTAACAGACCATCCAATCCAATAGGTGATTCAAGTGACCTAAGTAGTAATTGCCGTTTGTGAACAACTCATATAGAACACGTTCTACCTGAATTCGATCACAGAGATGATGCCACCTAAGGATTGAAATAGTAACTTCATTTGTAATTCAGACACATGAAATATACAAAAAATATATACTAGGCACGAGATTTAGGTTTTACGAGACAAAAAAAATGGGCTTTTAGTTTATTGTAGCGTTTCCGTTATACAACGATTGTATAATCTACAACTATAAATTCCAATATTACTAAATCTAGTCGAAATCTAAATCTACATTTTGCTTCAACAAATCACTCAAACAACACGTCAATCGAAGTGTCTGTTTCAAAATGCCAATTGTATCAGACGAAACGAATTGAATTATTCGGATGGTTTTAGAATTAATCTAAAATAAACAATTTTCAACAGAAACCTGTTTCCAAATAATTGATTTCATAAAATAATACTTTAGCACATCGAGAGGTTGATTTAATTAAAGACATACTGTTGGAAAATCTTATAGATTAATTGATTTATAATCAAAATTGTACAAAAAAAAATACAAAAGTAATTACTGAAATACTATTAAATTTATATTAATATTAGTGATTGATATAAAAAAAAACGAATTTATTGTTAATCGACTTCAAGAAAGAAGGCTTTGTTTTCGTACGTATGAATGTTTGTATATCCGCGATTTTTTCAAAAACTAATGACCTGATATGAATGAGGTTATCTTTATTTAAAGACATATTCTAAAATACATTTTTAGTATAGGTGTGACACAATAGTTCGTTAAGAAATTAAATGTTAAAAACAGAGACAATTCGTTGGGTCTTAAATATGTAGCATTTGTAACCCATGGGCATTCACAATTAATCTTGAACGAAACGAGGTTTAATTTAACGCTAGTTGCCGACGCGTTGCCTCTTCCGGGAAATAAGATAGATTACTTGTCGCAATGTGTGCTACAACCCTTTAGATTGTAAATTAACATGTGGGTACCGCAAAGTATACTTGTTGTCAGGTTTTACTTCACCACTGCAGGGAATGGGTCGTCTTTCAGAATGAGATGAGATTAGGCCGTAGTTTACGTTCGTCAAATGCCAATTGGTGGAATAATTCAAAATTTTTGGATATGTTCTTATACGGACGGCTTAGATGCCTAGGTTTACACAATATATGTATAATAATATTTAATACGGATATAACTTTTAAAATGTCAGAGGTGCATGCCGGGGATTCAAATTTTGGTCTCCCGATTAAGAGGCCGAGTTTCATAATTACACTATCACTGGTTTTTATAAAACCATAGTATTACTTAATTATTCTCATATATATTCCAGTATTACTCCGTTAATCGTACTGAAAGCAGTTAACAAACAAGTTAAGAACTATCATTTAAAGTATTACAAAAATTACGTGCATCCTTCGTATATCCACATATACGGATGCACGTAAATTTTATAATAATTTAAATGATAGTTTTTAACTTATATACACATGTGCACATGTCTTCTAAACTACGAACTATGCGAATATTGTTTAATAATACAAGATAGTACAATTGGACTTTAGGAAACCTGCATATCTTGTTAAAGTATTACATGACTTGATTGTTATGCTAAGAAATATGATATTATCTCATATTCGTGTTCAGGCATAGTGTAATTTAAGTTTAATCTTGTGTTCCATTATTCAGCTCGTACCTTAAGTGCCTAAGCCGCTTGTCGGGTAACCAATTTCAATGGATTACCAACATAACATCCTAACCCTCACATTCCGTTGCCCAATCTTCTGTATTTATACACGATATGCAAACCAAACTAGACAAGCGGTTTTGTTAATCTTATCCTAATATGGTTTGCTCGAATATTATATTTTGAGGTAAAAGATATTAAGCTTGAGGTTAAAAAATATTAAGCTTAAATAGTAAATGTGAACACAACGGAAACTGCTTTTTCTGCCTAATAATAACAATGTTGAGCGCTGCTATTTTCTGTTTAGCAGGGTGTACTAAGGGAGACATACTTACCCAAGGCGTTCGAACTTAGTCCTAAAGGGCGGCAACTCATCTGCGACCGACCTCAGGTACGTAATCTTATGTGGGGTCGATTACAGATATCCAAAAAATGTTGGAAAAATGTCCTTAAATTTCATCGTTTTCGTCCACCAACTAGGTCTTTGAATGTTGTCGCTTTCATGTGACAATATATAAAAGCAATGTTAAGACTAAAGACTTGTTCTAAAGTACATTTTTTTTCCAATAAGTCTAATAAGATATAACTTTGACAGAGTTACAAACTACATATATTTTTAATGGTAGTAACTCGAGTATCGATTTACGAAATTTACGAAACAGACATTCGTATATATTCGTTACGCGTCTTTAAGTCATTATCAAAATCGTTTGTTATTAAAATAGATAATAGTTAAAAGATAACATTTTCACATGGAAACGTTAACACAATAATAACGAAGAGACCTTGTGGTCGAATCGTGACGACGAGTAAATTGGCGGTCGAAAACAGTAGTGGATTTCGCAATAACAATTTCTGAGATAAACAGGATTAGCATTTCAAACAAACTTTATATGATATCATTCACGATATTCTATCTTCGTGATAGAATGGTCGTCAATAACTGTACAGGGACACATTCATCTATTACCTCTTCCAATGCCGGGTAGAAGTCTCCCTTTAGCATTAAATGAGGTTTCAAAGATTTTAGAATCCTTTATGGTTCAACTCCAATTCTGGAGACACCGTTGCCAAACCTATTTCTATCAAATGAAAACAGCCTTAAGCGCTACTGTGTTTGAAGGGTGTGGTAATTGAGACGTACTTATCAAAAGCATTCAAACTTAGTCCTCAGTCTAGATACTAGTCTTATGCGTTGTGGATTTCAAATTTCCATGGTAGGCAGTTGCCACTTACCATAAGATGGAATGCATGTTTTTTTGCTATTTCATCACAAAAAAAAATTAAACAGAATAAGAAATTTGACATAATTACCAAATATAGTGTTTTCAATGATCACTTAATTTATGCACTGCAATATTAGCAATCCACGCGAGCGAAGTCTGGTACAGAATCTTGTTATTACCAGTATAAATGAGTAGGCGTAAGCACTATTGAATGGTAAACGAACTTATTTGAAATCCCACATCATACGGATCGACTGATTACGAAATAGAAATATTTGAGTATTTATAGCTAAATCAATTTGGCAATGATCAATGGGATTAATGAATGGATTTACGTAAAGATCTTGTTGCCAAAAGATGTTTTTGAATGAATATGTGTAGGTGGAGAGTTAACATATAAATTACACATTCACAGAGATAAGAGAACATACATTCATACTGTAGATACATACTGTTGTGACATTTAAACTTATCATTCAGGTGTTTGAATCGAATTTGTAAACCGTCATCATCATTTAACTATATTATAGCTTGACATTTAATTTTAATATTTAAGTATTTGACATTGTTAATTTGCCTTGCTAGATCGAATATGCCGGTCAAATGTAAAACCATGATAAACACATATTCATGCAAATAGAGACATTTTATTTATTTGATTTTCACGTGGTAAGTGCTTAGTGCTGTTCGGGAACATCTGAGACCAAATTTGTATATGTAAGGTTCTACTAAAGATAATCGTTTTATATGTAACATCAAAACGAAACTCAGAACTGGTTCACGTTAAAAACGGATGTGGTAGTGACACCTCTAAAGGCAAAAATTACTCTACTACCTTTCATTTCAACTCAATTATTAGCAACGTATTTCTGGCTTAACTTAGGCACTGTTTGAAAAATAAATAAATTAGTCTACAGAAAGTATAATTCAGTAGAACTCATTATTATTGAGTTATTCAGGGTATAATTAACATCTTGTAATAATCGTCAAACTTGACGAAGGTCTTAGGGCGGTTGAATACATCTAAAACAAAGGTTTTAAAATATTACTTTAGTAAATATAATACTTTTATATTTTAATAGCAGTAATTATAAATATCAAAACGGTTAATATATACATAAAAATAATGGTGGTTGAACTTTGTAGATCGAGAATGGAAAAATCACCTTCATCCCTATTCCTTACTTAGGGTGAACTAGCTACACGTGTGAGCGTGTGTGAGCTAGCTACAACTAACTAGCTAGATACGGCCTGCGATTGGCACGTTACGCGTCTGAAAATATAAATTTCTAAGGTGGTAAAACCCATTTTTGTTCGTTTTCGGCTGCACCATAGCCTCTTTCTACCTAATAACAGCAGTGTTAAGCGCTACTATATTATGGTTTCAAGGGTGTGGTAAGGGAGACATACTCATCTGAGGCATTCCAACTTCGTCCTCAAGGGTAGCAATGCATCTGTGGTCGACCTCATGTAGAGTTTTAGTCTTTCAAGCAGCAAAAGACAGCAGCGTTTAACACTGTAGTTATTAGGCAGAAATAGATGTGGCGGTGGTGCCGTCGGAGTCGAACCTCAAAGAGTTTTACCGCCTTTTATAACATAATAATATTTGAATCCCATATCACTTTCTCGACAGTTGACTTTTAGAAAAGTACCTTATCTTTTTTTCTCAGGGCCTTAGCTACAGAAACTATATATTTAAGAAACTGTAATAATAGTCATCAAAATTTGATATAGCCGTAAAGTCCTAACAAATAGATGACCAGAAACAGACCACCGTAACAATGATTTTATGATGTATTGTTGTTTAAGCAATAACGCGTAATAATTATGATGTTTGTGAAAAGAAAATTCGTTTTCAAACAGACTGTTTCGGACTTATAAATAATTTTGGGATCATCATAACATAATGTTATATATTTCTTTTCTATTACAATTGTCGTATAAATACATTTATACATACATAATATCATTTTTATATTCATTAATTTTTAATTCAATTATCAGTGAGTGACATCTTTAATATTTAAACATTTTAAGTTAACGTTATAAAACTTTATATTTATCTTAATTAAAGTTGCTAGAAAATAAATATCAACTTCACGTTTTCGAACTCAATGACCGAAATAGTAATCCAATACACCAAAAGACACAAGAAACGGAAGGATAAGTAAAAGCTGTAAAAGGGTTTAATTATCTCCTTCGGTTCAACCCGAAGGCACTGGCATCCCTCTAATTTATTTCGAGTGGAAGAGGTACAATCAAAGAAGGTAACGGCCGCCCCGACCCTAACGTTGGAGTATGGTCTTGGCACAGATCGTGACCAGAACACGTAAATATGCCTTAATTACTTTAGGTACAAGATAGTATTTTTAATTCCAGATATATTTATCAGTAATACCTTGAATAAAGTGCCTGCCTGGGCAGTGTCTGTGCTGAGTGTCGTGTCGTGTCGACATCTTAGTTATTAAACCTATGTATTTGTGTATATGCTGAATATACGCTACACATGCTGACCGTGGTAGAATCTTTGTGTTTCTGGATTATAAATCGAAGGATTTGGTAAGGGAGTCATACTATCCGAGGCACTCTATTAACTTAGTCCTCAGGAGGTAGCATCTGTGACCGATCTCAGATAGGACTGTTATATTATCTGAAGTTGATTACAGATGTCCATGGACAGCTGTTGCTATTAACCACCAGGTGGACAGGAGCAGCTGTATTTTTGTTACTAATACCAAAGTATATTATCAACTTCTACAACATTACAAAAACTACACAATTTTTAGTATTTAAGTAAGAGAGTAAAGAGTTTGATGACATTATCTAAATTAACTTCGACTGAAAAATAGAAATGAATACAACATTTCATCTAAACGAGCCGTTTCCGAGAAACCAATTACATTTATGAGTTCTATTTTTTTACTATTTCTGAACAATAGCACCGGTGTGGCGCTAGTGGGCTCTGGATTAAAAGAGGTTTAATAATAATACTTTTCATTCTCGTAGCCCCACACTAGATTCTTAGGATAGAACTAAACATATACATACATGCATGCCATACTAGCATGCCGGATATTAAGTGATCACTGTTCCTCGTGGACGTCTGTGATTATCTCCATATAGATAGATTTCTACTCAAAGTTGATCACAGATACGATACCACTATGTCAGACTAAGTACTGAGATGGTCGGCTGATATATAAGTAAGCCGTTATTTGAGCGATCTAGCACCCCACCAAACTGCTTCACTCTAGAAAAGGGTGTACTTTGTTCTTCCCCGACCGAATCATAGTGGCTCTACCACTCTTCAAAACAATAAAAACATAAGGATTTATTCATATACTATTTCTATGACGAAATACGGAATTTGATAGGCGTGTAATCGTCAAATAGAAACTTGTATTAAAACGGACGGACTACACGGGCAAGAAACATAAAACGTACGCTTCAAACCTCTCCAATTACAGGATAGACTTGAACAAAACGTGACCAGAACACAGGAATCCTAATGGTTCGTTTCTTTATAGTTTAATCCAGATATTTACTTCTTATTTTTGGTTTAATTGGGCAAAATCTTGTTTTGATCTCTCCATGGATTTCAATAGTAACCACGACAGGCATGACAATGATTTTTACGTCTGCAGAACTATATTACTATTTATTTCTGCCTTTTAAGGCAACGCTTATACGAGACAAATAGTTCTCGACAGTAGCAACGCATCTGTGTTTGACATCAGTCACTAATTTGGCTACGCTACGACAGATGTTAATGAAAGCAAATTGCAATTTACCTTTAGGCCAACCCCAAGCTCGTGTACTACTTCCATTACATTTAAAAAGGTGGTAGTATCCCTTTTGGTTCGAATCCGGAGGAGAAATGTGGTGGTACATTTCTTTCCACCTTACAAGCGCAGTTTGAAGGGTGTGTTGGTTATAATGGAGATGTAAGTATCCGAGGCGTTCCAACTCAGTCTTCATTTGTAACAATACTTCTGTGCCCGATCTCAGGTATGACTCTAATCTTATCTGGGATTGATTGCAGATATCCATTGGCGATGATTACTACTTATAATTAAAAAATAATCTAATACAGATTATTAGTCAGACCGACATCAGTCATCAATCAGACCATCAGTTCGACATCAGTCAGAATTTTAACCACATTATTAAATTGTAATACTATACAATGACAGATGCGGTTGAATGTAAATGACAATTTTAACTTTAGGCGAACTGCAACTTCATATGCACTTTCAATTACATCAAAAACCCTATACATATAAAATCAAATAACATTATAGGTCGAATTTTACTCAGCGAAATTGGCATAAAATTATTTTAGGAACAATTCAATGTCATATTAATAACGGCACTAATGTTAGCAGTAATTTAGTTTACATTCACGTTAACTGTCACTTAGATCGATTACTCGTGGGTTATTCAAACATCGTAAAACATACAAATAGACCTTTAATTGTTTCCTTAGCGCACACGGTAAGGATGGTGTAGGTTCTGTATACAACATACAACTAAACATATATCTATTATATCGTTTATATAACAACAGCTTATGGTAAAATACAAAGGAGTTCTTTCTAAAAACCTGAAATTGATCACAGATTAATTGCCTTATTAATGCAATTTCATATAAACAAAAACACAGTAATGCAATAAATTGGGGAGATCTTCAAATAGCTTTTTGCATATATGTAGGTAATTTTTCTATATCTTTCTGTACATCAATGCAAACCTACACCTACCAACAACAAAAAAATGTCTAAAATCTTTAGTTATTCGTCCATATTTATGTAACTTTAGAAAACATTAACTTAATTCTTACATTATACATATATATTTCAATCAAATATCCATTACGGAATAAGAATTGGTGTGATGTCTATTCGATAAAAGTTACAAAATAATAAAAGTCCGTACTACAATAGAAATACCACATCAACTTCAAAGAAATGGGACGGCCATGAAACAATTCCATCTCATGAAATGACAAGTTGGAGAGACAAGGGCGCTATTACACACAGGCGTGCCACTTCCTGCCTGAAGATTGCGGAGGAAGGTCAATGCTCCACCATGTCGGTTCTATTTCCAGTATTATTGTAAACAATAACACTATCGCGTATTATCTATTTTGGCTTCGAATGTTTTTATATTTCACTACTAAAGTGTCTGCTTAAAATTGGAAGGGCCTGAAATTTTGTCCAGTAAGTTACTTCCATGAAATTGATGTAGTTATCTAGATAAAAGGCTTTAGGCTGTGACTGCATTGTTATGTTCCACTGCTGGGCTCAGATATCTCGCAAAAACTAGAAAAATCCAGGAGCGTACTCCGACATTGGTAAAGAGGGTAATGTCGCTGAATCGTCGACGGCACTATGGTTGAGAGTACACTAGATTACTAAAAAAGCCGTTCCATTTTTTATATACCAAGGCGTACACTAAGAGAAGTAACACATGAGCGACCGTAATCTTGACGAGGCATTGTCGCTGCCCGCCACCGTTGAGTATAGTCGGTTGTCAGTTGCTGACGATGGACGATAACGGTTAGCGACAGCTGCTAGTTGTCGCAGTAAACTGGCAGTCACACTTGGCGACCGCAGACGGCAAATTCCAGCGACCGGTCGGTGACAGTCGCCGGCGAGAGACGATGCTCATATATTAGCTCCCTAAGATTGTTTATTTTGTGAATACCATGGATATACGACCCCTGTGAGAAGTTACACAGCCCCATGTTCTTTACCAGTAGATCGATAAGGAATATCTGAGTTTTGCTTCTACTCTTATATGTCTCTTAATATAAAAGATCACAAGCAAAATTACACAGACTTATCGTAAATATTTAACATGATGTTGAAATCAAAACCTTAATTTAAAATAAAAACTTGTCGCTCATTTTTTATAATTAAAAAAAAATATTATTATCAACACGGCCTTCTAACTTAGTTTTAACTGATTTATTGTTAAGTGATTTTTAATCACGGATAAGGGTATAGTAAAAAAAAACTCAACTTTATCCAGTCTATTACTGTATTGGCACACTGTATCTCTGAATTTGTTTAAGCGAGACACACATCTTACCATTGCATTCAAACTTTATTACTCCAGTCTATATTACTAGCAAATATAGACGCTAGGAGAGAACTCTACTGTTAACCGCACTGTTAGTTCAGTATCAATCGAGTGGGGAATTGAATTTCAATCTTGTTCTCAAGATGCAAATTGACACAAACACATTTAACTTATATGTTTTCGTTATTGGCATTAAGTTACTACCCAACAATTCACACTACCACCGCCTCCACTAATACTACCAGCATGGTAGACTACGGCTGAGAAGAACCCCGTGCCCAGCAGTTGGACAAAAACGGGGCGATAACAAAATTTAAGTTATTGTATCGTTAAACTGTCTTATTTATGTATATTTTATGTCGCACTTACTACTACATCAATATACTTCTAGTCAATATCACAGAAGGTAAAAGAGTTTTAGAATGGTAGGTGATACGTGATAGGCCGACCTCTCGCTCCCGGCCATGGTTCACGCCATGGTCAGAAGTGGCCGTGGCAGGCGGTGCATTCCTTTTGCGAAGCAGTGATGCCTTGTCGGTTGGGAATGTAATGCTCACGCTTCTCGTGACCCGGCACCAAGCGTCCAGAGAAACGCCGCGGAGTTTTAGTCGGTAAGAATCCGACATACCCCTTCCACTCCCCCGGGCGAGAGGGAATCCATGAGGATTTCTCCACGTTAAAAGAAAGGTAGAAAAAGGCGTAACGGTGGTAACTTCTGAGTCGACCTACAATGGTGTTCTATCACCTTTAAAATTACATTTACATGTTTAGATATGAACTCTGAACTTTGGGTGGGACACCTGTACATTTGCGAACGTTACAAAATTTTATTCGCAGCGGCATAACATGATAAATTTTTAATCTAATTTCAAACACAAATCACTTTGCTGGCGATTTAAAAATATTTCGATAAGGCTTCGTTTGACCAACGTTGGTTTCCGATAAGCGACATTGATGTAAGATAGAGCACGCTTACAAAAAATCTTTGAAGTTTACTTTCATTCAAAGAAAGACGGGTTATCCAATGGCCTTTATAGAGGGCTAATCCATCAATAGCAAATTACAAATAACTTAATTGATAAAAACATAAAAAAACGTTTGTTAACGTAAGACTGTTTAATCAATATACTTATTTAGATGATAATAATAATATGTATGTTTATACATTTTGGAATTCGTACTTAAATAAAAAAACTATGCTACTCTTGCATTTATTGATTTGTATCTTTTATCTTTTATACTATCACTATACATTTTAAATTTGGCATACTAAAAACAATTTAATACTTAGTGTTGTTGGGTAGTTTAAACATTTTTTAGTAATTAGGCATGTCAACATTATTATAAGAAATATATAATCTAGTTTTTAAAATTCCGAAAAATATTAATTCAATAAGTCACTTTGAAGGAGGTTTAGAACCAATATCTGCGTTTCTGTTATTTTCGTGAAACGTAAGAAAACTTAAAATAAACATAAAATTTCACGATGTCGTTAAGAAATTCCCATCAAAGTTATAATTGCCTTTGAAGGAATGGTCCAAGCAAATTAAGAAATTAGGCACAAAACCACGTAATCAAGGGTTTGTTTTGATGAGATGCCATCAAACAACACTTTCCGGTCACACGAAGACCCTTTGAACTAGCGTCGTCAGAAATCTAGGCAATTAGCCCTGTAATTGCTTTTCGAAACTTCAACGCCATAGCTGTGATGTGGAGCTGTTCTTTTACTTCAAAGTGGCTTAATTCATAAACAAGATTGACTTATTCGTGCGATTATACATAACTCAAACATAAGTCTATTAATGTAAAATAAATAGGCTTATTCAATAATTAGTTATTTATATTTCGTCTATCGGCGAATAGAAAATTCGAATACTTTCCTCATTATATTTTTGAAGATAGTTATCTAATGACTAGGATATCCACAAGCGGCAGTGATCACGCACCGTATCATGAACATACGTTTGTTTAGTAACAATAAATAATGTAGTAGTCCACATTATAAGTTTTCAGTACTCAGAGCACGCATGACAGGTAAAAAAAATAATCTATAAAACAATGGGGTGCTAGTCGTACGCATGCGGACCATATCTGCAAGTGAATGCATGTCCGGAACACCCGCATGACACGAAAATGGTCCTTAACATCTGCTTTGTCACCAAGTTTTAAAACTATTCCCCTTTATGACTTGCCACTGCGTATCTTTCCTGTCTTCACACAACAATAAGATGTTTAACTGCAATAATAACTACAGTTTGTGGGGCAAACCGAGCCCAGTTTTGGCAAACAATATGGTTGAGTTACGTACGTTGCGGACGACGTAATGAATATAACTGCAGTCTCTATGATATATATTTGTTTCTGTAATACACTGAACTGATCACTGCGTTATTTTTAGAATACAGTAAAATAATCGTAGTAAGCGCATTCAATTCTTAAGCGTTCATAATTTTCAAAGGTCCTACGAGCAAGGTTAGACTGGGAAGCTATCCCCGTCCCACCTTTTTTTTTTTTTTTTTGTCGAGG
>DWRA01002064.1:0-14932 GCA_018250295.1 Spathilepia clonius
CAGCGCTTAACACTGCTTTTATTAGGCAGAAATAAGTGTGGCGGTGGTGCCGCCGGAGTCGAACTACAAAGGGTTCTTCTACCACCACCTTTCAAAAAGTTGTGTAGAAAGTAAAGGTAGGCATATTATAAACTAAATGACCTTATAACCTACAATGGTTTACTGTATTTTGAGCTCAACTTTTTACCCATCGCGATTGTCCTATTAGCAGAGTCAATCCCGCTGGCAAAGTTGATAGACATCAAATAATTTTAGGAACATTACGAAGATCTTTCAGATATTTTTTCCCACCATTTTTATTAATCACCATTTTTATTAATCAACTTTTTATTCGTAGCCGGATCTCCGGTGCTGAAATTCTTATCAGATTACTTAGTATTACCAAGTTTATTTTAATATCGATATAGTATTATGCTAAATTTCTTGATTATGACAGATGTAAAATTCTCTGCATACTATACAAAGTGAATTTTTAAATATAGCAAAGCTTGGGCTGCTGCATCCGAAAGTGATCTTTGTAAGCAACATTAACTGATGGTGTAAAAAAATAGGTGATTTTTCCAAAATTAACTCCTTCAATTCCCAGCTAGGAAATTAGATATTTATATTTACAAATAGACACTTCCATTTTGTTCATATGTGTAGTTAGGAATAAGTTTTTAACTTTTTACCCACTTATAAAAAACCTAAAACCTGCAAAACTTTGTTTACATTCCATTCTTTCTATCGTTGCAATATTAACTAATTAACGATAAATAGGTAAGTGATAATAAAATAGTTACTAAGGGGTATAATACGATACAGATAAAATTTATCTAGGGTTTACGATTATCTGACAAACACGATTGTTATGACATAGTGAAGATTATCGTTAGGTACATTATTTTCACGTGATTAAATAAACAAAAATGTAAAATATGCAGGAATGACAAAGTATTTTTCCATTCGTTTTTTTTTCCATCAATTATTATATTATTTATCAGCTGTATTTTATTTCTTTGCAACTGAACAATGCTCTTAAGGGAGAAAAGATTTCACAAATAATATACGTTTATGTTTGTATGGGACTGTAGCCTAATGGTATAAACTTCGGTCTTTCACTCCGAATATCCAGTATAGAGTCGCAGCCACGCATCTCAAACTTTTTGAATGCGTTGAATGTTTGTTACATCAAAATAACATTTTTTGCATAATGCCTGTGTAAGTGTACTTATATAAATATAAAAGTTTTGTTTATTTGTTTTTTCCGGATAATCTTCAAAACCGTTTGAACAGTTTGACGCAGGTTTCACTAGCAGATACCAGATATTATAATGAACAACGGAGGTACTTCTATTTCTTAAAATTGTCTCATTTTGTTAAAATTGTTAAAGGAAATGTTGATAAAATTAATAGGTTAAACACGAAAACGTGGGGCAATTTTGTAATACATAATAAAATTATCAAATTTCATGGTGGTATGCAAAAATTAATTAAGATTGATTTGTTACTCAAAGGCGCTACTAGATATGTTATAAAAAATGTCTTATCAAAATAACTGAATAATGCGGATATCTAAATGATAAATTATACATTAATGCCAACACAACACGTAATATTTATTAAAAACAGCCTTTCATTAGTAAAGAGTAATAGAACAAAAAAGTAAATTAATATTCTATTGGAGGTACCCACCTACCTATAAACCTCTAGCAGGGTTACATATATACATACATACTTGTATACTCCAATTGTGTGATCTTAATTATAATATTAAATATTAGCAAAAATAAATAATTTGAAAAAAAACGTACGCTTCGTAACATCTTCGTAGATAATTCCTATTAAAAATATATGAGTTATTTTATGTAAACATGTGTATAAATAATTACAAAAAAAACCGGTAACTTACCCGTAAAAAATTTAAATAATTTTCGACGCTACTTTTTTCTTTCTAACGACACAATTTATCGTGCGACAGTCATAAAGCCGCGAATTCAAAATATATCCTGCTCCCGCGCAAAAATTAAATACAAAATCGAACTAATCGTCACAGATTACTTTCGATTTATTTTTTCACGCTCGCGCAAGGAAAAAGCCCGGGTGGCGGCCTATTTTCCTGAATATCGCGTCGACACTGACCGCGGGCGCACATTCATCAAGCAACAAGAGTATTACAGGAAATATGTTACGTAGTACGTCAGGCACAACTTGAATAGTGACACATGATAGCAATGCTTGCTTTGTAAAACGTGTAGGTACGTGCTTTCACACGGATTTGTTTGAGTTTCAGATACCTTACCTGAGGCGTATAATAGCAAAGATGCGTCAGTAACAAAGTAACTAAACTGAGTTATTTGGGCCTGTCCGCTGTGGGCTAAAATCTGATTTGTAAGTAAACGCTATTTTCGAAAAATATTAATTGCCACGGACTAAGATGAATAGGAGTTTTCAGCTTTAGTTCAAAATGGTGTTTCTCAAACTTTGCTATAGCATGATCCCTTAGTATAAATAAATATTTTGCGCCCTGTTAATCTACGCTTATTCTAATCTGTATTTTATTCGATTACAAATATAAATCAGTCTTATTACTGATTTCCATTGTTAGAAATCGGTTAAATACATTTTTTTTCATAATATTTATAATTCATATTTTTTTTGAGTAGCAATCGAGCATACAGTCCACTTTACATACAGTCCCTACATAGAATTTGAAAATTCCTAGGGAGTCGCGACTCATACTTTGAAAAACACCGGCTTAAACTATTGCAGCTTTAAAACTGTAGACTTTCCAAGAAATGGTACTTTTTAACCCAGATTTGTTTTTATGCCCCTCGCCTGAGACATATTTTAATCCTAATTTTATTCATGTCAACATTTTCATTGAACATTTTAAAGGCATTG
Source organism: Spathilepia clonius (assembly GCA_018250295.1). Taxonomy (NCBI): domain Eukaryota; kingdom Metazoa; phylum Arthropoda; class Insecta; order Lepidoptera; family Hesperiidae; genus Spathilepia; species Spathilepia clonius. The sequence goes on from DWRA01002064.1 coordinate 2,884, forward strand.
AATTATATAACTGTGTTGAATTTTGAAGAATTATTATTAAAATTAATTAACAATACCGTAATTTACTCCATAGAATGATACGTGTGACCTTATTGAGATATAATAACTAGTTATACATTTAAATTGTCCTAAAAACAGTTTATGAACATATAGTAAATATTTTACATGCCAGTGAAATAAAATATTTCAAGACAGTTTCTAAGATTGCAATTACTGTTTATTGGTTATTGTTAATTGGAGCAGACATGTTCGCGTTACCGTCTTATTTTTAAAGGGTTATGTGTCAAAAACAGCTTCTTTAAAAGTACTCCTAGGACCGTCCGACAATAGTAAACTGCTCTATGCGGGACTCGACAATGAATAATGTTTTGCAATTGATATAAAACAACATTAAAACGTAATTAAATTCTAGTATGAAGTCATTCTACCTATAGTAAGCGAAATAGATGAGGTCGGGTCGCGATTTAGTATCACCAGATACGCGCGGTTTATCGATGATACCTATCCAATATAGTTAATAGAGACGCGGAGATAAGACATGTACATAGGTGATTATTGGAAAACAGACATGTATTGTTATAAAAACGTATGTGTTAACGTACGTAGCTGCATAGACAAATATTTAGTGTTTTCTATAGTAATACGGTTCACTTGAATCTGTAATATATCAGATCTATACTGCTTTCTTGAAACAAGTGACTGTACACAAGGCTTTTAATAAAAAATACGAAAATAAATAAAATTTTGTGAAAGCCTACTAGCATTGACCTGGCAAAAGTGACGAAGGGTCTCGTTCGAAATTCACGAAAAAATACCTGAAGAAAACGTGCACGTAAGAATTAATATACCGATGCCCTCCGTTTCTTCCCGCGTTTAAAATATGTAACTTGACATACGTATAGCCGAAATTTTATAACTTCAATTTACAAAAGGTAAAATGGAGGCGCATGCAGTGTCGATTTTAAGTTTTTTTTTGTCGGAGAACCCTAGCACAATTTCTAAAGTTTACCAAGACCAAGTTATTGCTTATAAGACCAGCTATCTACCAACGAAAGTCCCGTCAAAATTAGTCTTAAAACCGACATATTACTTAAAAAAGATACAAATCGAAGCACCCGTCATAAATTTCACTAAAAGACAAATGGCAAAATCTTAAAGTGGTTAACCTTATAAACGGGTTTGATATATAAATTAAATAATATGTGCAAAAAACGGACGTCTAAACATTGGCAGAGTCTTAATTTGTTTTGCGCAGTATCTTCTTATGTGTATGCAGGATGAATAATAATGTAATTATTAAATCATACCATGTAATTACTAAGAAAATACGAAGAATTATCACAGGATAAAACTAAAACGTAAACTAAACTAAGAATATAATAAAAGTAAAACAATATAAATATTGTTTTTTTTTTATATATTTCAATGCTTTCAAAAAAATAAACTAAAACAAAAAAAAAATACTAAACTAACTAAACTGTCACCGTGTGTCATAAAGTGGACAAATTATATAATTTGTAAACATGGTAATATAATGTTCTGTCTTCTTCTTCTGCATCACACATTTCAAAATCTACTAACTTGCAACTTAAAAAAATGCAATTGCGCTTCAAACAATATTCAGAGAGACGGGGTCTCACTTTTTTGTCTGAGTTCTACATATATGCTACGAGATAAGATTATTAAGTAGTAGCCATTTTGTCACTCGTTAGGATTTAACTCATTTTTTTTATTTCTTTATAAAAAAACAAACTTATAAAACAGGGAAAATAAACTTTATAACAGCATTTATTTGTTCATGAATTTACGCGCTATCTAGCGGTGACAATACAGATAAACTAACGTGCCAGGTGTCCTTAGACGATGACGAAATAGACTTCTAAATGTAAGTTGTTGTGAATTTTGCAAACACAGCATGATACCGGCGAAGTGTACGCTGTTTGTATACGCGTGGAATCGAGCAATATGAATAGTTTGTGACGATTGATTTAATGGAGATACGTATTGTGGAGTAATTAATAGTAATTAGTAATACATAATTACTATGAGTTAGGTTCTAGGTATGTGTTAGCCTAGTGGTTGGAACTCGGCCTCTCAGTCAGTCCGAGATTCTAATAGCAGACAATTACTTGTGGTTTTCCAAAATCATATGCACATATATTATTAATCAGGTTTATGATCACTAGCTATACCGGCGAAATAAAATATTGCAAGTTCTTTAGTTCCTGAGAGGTGTGCGAAGTTACCAATTTGTACTTGGTAAGGTATTATATACCACAGTAACCCTGGGTTTACTACCCTACTACTACTAGAAATACTGTTTTTAATTAAGTAGTAAAGAAAAATGTTCATTATGTTAATCATAATATTAAAATAAATTTTGTTGCCGTGCCCTTATAATAGATATTGAGTTAGCATTAGCAGTCTACGCGGTTACCTTATTCGTGTTAACTGATAGGTGGCTAAAGTGTACTCCAGGTGAAGGAGATGTCTAATTTTATCTCGAGACCAAAAGCATGATCTGATATTTGCATAATCTTGATAAAGTTCACTTTCGGTTAGTGACTGGTCATGTTATTTACAATATGTTATTTTAGAGCAAAATATTATGTCATGTTGATACCTATCTCCGACGTAGCGTTACCATAGTGTGTGTGAGGCGTTTGGTAATGCACATCTTACATGTGGCGTTCTAACTTAGTTCTTAGTGATACTAATGGTTGAGGGAGTATCTGTAGCCTGAGACCCTCTTCCTAATTAGTTATGTCCATAAGCGAATTCTACTCATACAAACGTGCGATCCTAGGGTCGCAAGTTCGTCATTAGTAGAATCGATTTTAAAATAATTGCACGGCCTATAAAATAATAAATGGTCTATAACTGGGTGACGTCATTCAGGATACATAAGTTGTTTTATTAATTAATAGAATGGTGTCTACGATAGCCACTTAAAATAAGTATCGGTCTATTTTACTACCTTTTGATTCACACTTGACAATCTAGTTTACTATCTAGACCTATAAATAGACCTAAAGTATTTATCTGTTCGTAATTGATTCCAACATAAATGCTTTTTAAGTCGTAGTTTAATCGCAATTTTTGTCTTATATATTTCACTATTCAATTAGAAATAGCGCTACAAGTAAGTTGGGTGGAAACTGTCATTTATTACGTAATAATCGATAACAGAGTAAACGACATGTTTAATACAATTTATTTATTAGTATTCTGAGAATGATATTTTTTTATTATGTATAAAGCCTCGAAGAGTTGAATAAGCTAGTTGGTGGGCTTGGAACATAGTAAAGTGATGTAACAATTACTAAAAACACGTTGTGTTATTTGTTTATTTGACCATCCGTTAACCTTTTAATACTAATTATTTATTTGATACTATACTATACAGAACGACACTGTTAGTTGTTGCTTCGCATTTTACTTAAATTTGATCGCACTTAATCGTTCTTGGCAATTTTCTAATTACTACTAGATTAAATTTTGTACTCTAATAACAAAATCAAATAATAAAAAAATATATAAACAACACAAAAAGATAACAAAGTTTGTTAAATAACAGTGTAAGTAAAATAAAACAATAAGACCTAGTCCACAAATTAATTTTCTATTTAAACACGTACCTCTTCCAAAGCGTTGGTGAGATATTTCAAAGACACCACAACCACATTGTCTTGCACCATTTCGAACCACTTGCACAATTACTACACGTTTATGTAGCACTGATCTAAGAGAACTTTTCTTCTTAGATTACATTGAAATAGGTCAAAAGACTATCCTAGCAAAGTGTATGCGATCAAATAAGTGAGTCTACACGAGAGCGCATCTTATATGCGTCTCTTATGGTCCCGTGTGAGCAATTTTCCTTAAAAACCACCACTAGTCGGGCGACTTAGGTTTGCTTGGACGGAAGTCGATATTTGTTCAATTAATCCTTCGATCACTAATGTTCCTATTAGTGATCGAAGAATTAATCCCATCTTTCTTAGAAAATACACAATTCTGGCAAAATTAAATATGGCTTGGATAATATGCATGTATTTTTATTACGTTAAGGTATTCCTATAAATATTATAACTTAATTTTGTACTGTTAAAAACGTTTTAATAGAAAATAAAAAAAAATCGGTACTTAATTGTATCATATCTAATTGGAATTGTTTGAGGCTACAAATTGCATAATCGCTATTTATAAAATATATTTATTCTGAATAAGTTGACATTCATCATTTGATTTCATTTCATTTTGGATTGTGGCTGTGAAAGAAAATAAATATATGCAATAAAATACATTAAGCTATACAATCGTATACCTACCTAATAACGAATCGTAAGACAGGTAAGTAAACCCGAGTAATGATAAAACAATGCCTGTTTTTATCTTATAACAGTAAATACCAAGATAATCTACTAGTGTCTACATATGCCGTTTTCATTTTTATATGACATTCCTATCAACAAAATTATATAATTTACACTTAACTAGTTTTCGCTGAGTGCTGAAAATTAGTCCCATATCAAAATATAACATTTGAATGTTTTTATGTTATCAATGGAAAAAATCTGTTGTTATTGTCAGTGTAGCTTAAGCTCGCTCGTACACAAAATACATTGTGTATGTATTTCTAAAACCATAAAAAATGAGAGGGGGGTACGATTAAAGGGGTTGATATATCAACATGTTTATCATGGGGATTTCCAATTTTCACATTATCTTTGTGATAATTTTCCTTGATGATAATCCTCACAGTATACTATAACTGTTATCAAATGACCGATAGACTCAGAACTATGATTATTATTTTGATTTAGGATTGAATAAATATTTACACTTACATTTTACTACTCACAAAAATTGTGTCGTTTACAATTTCTGTACAGAATAGCCTTCTAGTGTTACTATGGATATCGTAGAATGCAATTAACAATTTCAAACCAAGTGATGAATCAATTTTGAAAGATGCCACTATTGATCGACCGAGGAGGTGCCACGGCCATATTAATTTCTGTCGTGAATCATTTCGATGGAAGGGTGTAGCTGCTACCTAACTTACCTAACTTGTAACTTGCCGTCAGAAGTCGCAACGCATCTGTGATCGGTGTCACGTAGAATCTATTTTATATGGAGTTTGTCCCGGATGTCCTTTGGCGGCAGTGGCCACTCACCATCAGGTGGACCGCATGATCGATTGCTACCCCAATCTTTAAAAAAAGCGGCTTTTGCAAAGGTATTACTTCTAACTACTGCCTACGGTAGACCTCTTTATGGAGTAAGGCAATGTCTAAACCTAGTTTAATGCCAGTCTGAAGTAGAGTATTACGGGCTCATAATTGGCTCTGCTTTTTTATTTTTACATTGAAATCATAAGAGAATCCACGCCGTCAAGTTATTGCAGAAACTATCTACTAAGCAACGAAATGGAAACATATTTTTACAAGAATTTATACGAGATAAACTATATACTAGTAAATGAATAAATAAATATAAATCCTATGGAAACTACGTAGGAAATGAAAGCTATATGGGTTTAACCTACATAGGTATATTTATAATTTTGTAAAATGTGTTCATAAATTTTATAGAAGTATCACGATTATTTTTATAGTCGGAAGCTTACACCTTTTGCATACCGCAATTCGCATGCGGTAGTTAGAGGGAAAGTACCTTCAATATTGTTATTCTCAAAGGAAACTGACATGTTTACCGCTTGCTTACACGTATATGGGAACTAGGAAATGTGATGATTTATGTTTCCGACATTATATACCGATGATATTGAATTTGTCAATATTAGCAAATGACATACTTATACCATATTTTACATAGTGGAAGTAGCAAATGAGCATGGAGTCGACCTGATGGTAATTGGTAACTGCCGCCCATGGACATTTGTAATCGAATTCGGACAGGATTAGAATCCTGCCTGAGGTTGGTCACGAGAGCGTTGCTATCCCTTAAAACTACGATGAAATGCCTCTGATAAGGTCTCCTTTGTTACATTCTTTAAACCCAGAACACAACAGCGATTTACACTGTTGTTATCAGGCAATAATAAACGGGGCGGTGCTACACTCGGAGTCAAAGCGCAAAAGGTTCTGCCATCTTCATAATGATCTGTAATTTCAAATAATTTGCATTTTGTAGTTTGATGTAAATAACGTGCTTATTTATATACTTACCTAATATAATATTTTAAAAAAATACGCTAAATAGTTCTCAACATATACCTATATTAAAGATTATCTTCGTGTTAATTATTATTTTGTCTTTACCGGTTAATATTTAAAATTATCATTTTTTTAATAATCACACTCAGACATGTTAGTTTTACTTTTTATAGAGCTTAAATAAGTCTTAGCGAATAAACAGTTCGTCGGTATCCAGGAAAAATTAAGACGCCCAAACCGGTAACTAAAAAGCGGTTTTCCACTCCGCACATTTAGTAGAAGGAAAATAGTCCTGATTTTAGTGATACGTACGTGATTTCGGTAATGTAGCACCGCCGTGACGAGTTAGAACGTGATATGACTGTCAACATACTTCCTAGAATTAGAGTAAGCGAAATAATGTAATATTACCAGCTGTGCAACTTTCATTTGTTGATTCATAAACAAATCGACCATAACGTTACAGTCTGAGATTCGAAATACAAGCGACCTTCCGTTTGATGGATAAATCCATTTTATATCATACTTGGTGAGCGTTATGGTAACACCTGCGTTTAAAAAATGGAACATGACACAAATATGACCTACATTTTATAATTTCAATAGTTATATTGATTTATTTATTTATACCTCAATATTTTTATTAAAACCTCAATATACGAGTGCATGAAAAAAATATTTTCTTAAATCGTGTCTTTTTCTATAGTTTGTTATCCGTCATTACCTCGCAGTTTGATCATTACAAGCGACACTATCTGATGCTGTGGCAAGGGAAATATACTTATCCTAGATGGTTCAATTTAGCTCTCAGGGGTAGCAACACATCTGTGGCCGATCTCAAGCAGGACTGTACTATTTCTTACCAGGAGTTGATTAAAGAGGTCCATGACCAGCAGTAGTCATTTACCATCAGGTGGAGTGCACGCTTGTTTACGACTTCTGTGTATATAACAAAAACTAGACAGATAATCAATGTTTGTAATGTTATTATTTTAATCGATCCTTTGTCGATGCAGTTTATTGAACCTATAATGATATTGATCAGATATAAGGAAAAATCGAATTACACTTACAGTGCCAGGCGCGTACTTCTTATACCTGTAGCCGAGAGCTATATGTAGGTATACCAGGGACTTTTTACTTTTTCTTATCGTCCTTGACATTCAGAGTAAGTAAAAGAGATGGATATCGTTATAGCCGATCGCTTAACGTCAAGTTATTCACCCTGATACTTTGTAGATTCTAATGTTGCACGTCGTGGCTATAATAAAACTTTCCATAGTAACAATTTTTTTTCTTCTGTAAGAGTTCTGATTGTGGCGGACGAGCGCCCGCGAAGGAGGTTGAAAAACGCTCTGTAAGGTATAAGCCTTAGCTATCTACGTCATCATGATATGAAATAAAGCGCTCCCAATGTTGCTTAAACTGTGAAGGTATCAAATTTCAGTTACATTGAACGTCATGTTACATTGTTTTTTAATTCAGATAGATCCGTGTGTCTCAGCTAGTAATACAATAAATAAAGTACGATTGCTACGAAGTTGAATTTGATGCGACGTTGTAGTATGACACCACTTTCCATATTTTACGTATTAATATTCATATTACAGATGCGTTATAAACATTAAATATTAATTTACATAATTACAAGGAACGTCTTAAGAAAACTAAAATGCATAACAAAAACCCATTTTTTGCACACTTCTTATGTTATTAGAAACCTATAAAATGTGCAAGAAGCCTTGGTAGTTAATATTTCTGTTTTCTATGTCAATACCAACTCTCGTTACTCAAGGCAACTGTAAATAATTGGGAAATTTAATAAAATTAACAAAGTTTAAAAGATAAACATTAGGATCAGTTTAAAGATGCAATGCATAATGTATTAATAACAAACTAAAATATTATTAATCTCTGCAATGCTTTCGTTATAGATATTAATATGATGATATCTGAAGGTGGTAGAACCCATTGTGTTTCGACTCCGGCGCCACCACCGCCCCACCTATTTCTGCCTAATAACAGCAGTATTAAGCGCTGCTATCTTCTTTTTTGAAGGGTGTGGCAAGGAAGACTTACTTATCCGAGGCATTCAAACTTAGTCCTCAGGGGTCGGTAACGCATCTGTGGTCGACCTCAGGTAGGATTCTAGTCTTATCTGGGGTGGAATAAATCTCCATCGGCGGCAGTTGTCACTTACCACCAGGTGGGCTGCATGCTCGTTTGCTACTCCATCAGAGAAATAAGAAAAAAAATATCTTATGTCTGTAGCCCGCATCGCTATGATACGAATAATTAGGAAAATCCTGTTTAAATTAAATAAAGAAATTAAAATATACGTATAAGTACGGGTAAAATTTTACAATCTCACTTATTTTTCTCGTGTCCTTTGTATGATCGTTCCAACCTAGACAATAATTTGGTTGACAAAAAGTACCTTTTCCACCTTGTATTTCTTATTTACTTTCTTCTCCTGATTCTAACTTATATCAAATTCTTGCTTTGTTTATTAGAAAAAATGATATTTAAATTTAATACTTTCTTTTTGTATATTTATCTGTAATCTGTTTCCTTTTCCAAATTTCATCCGGTTTTTTTACGTCCTTTCGTTTCCCCGTTTTTAATTGTCGTTGGCTGAGCGTATATACGCCAAAGCCATAATAGAAAAAAAATACAATCAAGTTATTTAAGATATCAATTATCGACGTATATAAACCACATAAATTGTAAACGATTATTATATAGTACTATCATCAATTATAATGAACCGATAATTTCCAAACTTTATTCGATAAATTTCTTTTATCATGGGTTATATAATTTGTTGCTTTCTTTTTCAAATTAAAAGCAAAAAAATATTAGCTCTTTTACAGTCCTACTTGATTAAATCAGGAAGGGCATGGATCTCCCACGATAGAAATAGGTAGGTACCAAAGTACGGTTGCTAGGATGCATACACCATTGGAAACACTATAGAGAACTGTCATGTGTATTTGTATTCACGTGTACAGGTTTCCTCGTGTTTTCCTGAGCGAAGTAGGCACGGGAATCTGCATAACTGGTTATGAAATTAAAGTAGCAAACGAGTATGCAATTCACCTTCTGTTAAATAGTCAATGACGCCTATGGACTTGTATTCAACCCGAAATAGTATTGGAGTTCTGTCTTAGTTTCAATTAGAGTATTACATTTATATTTATTTTCAATCGGGTCATAAGGTTGCCGATGTGAGATAAATTCATTTAAGCGTGGATTTTTGTGAACTAAAACTATCAATTTATTAGATCAATACTAAACATTGATTTGATCTAGCGAATCGATCTCAGATTCCCAAAAATCCGATTTTTAGATAGCTTTGTGAATCGTTTTTTTAGATTTAGTTGTCGAATCGATTTCAAAATCGGTGATTATCGGGATAAATCGACATCGCTAACGTCACATTTCTCAGACTCACTAAGGCTACTGAGCCCATCAAACCAGAACACAGAAGTGCTTATCTCTGCTGTAAATAGGCGTGGTAGCGAAGAGCAGTTGAAACACAAACGGTTCTGCTTTCTCACATTTAGACCTTTAAGGTTATCGCGTTATCGATATGACACTCGCCTTGTCCAACGTGCCTAAAGACCGTGCTCGTGCAACACCTACGATAAGATAATCACATATGACCTAAGATCAATTATAACGGATTAGTCAAGCTTAATCGGCAAATACTTATCGCATAATTGGGGTCACATATATAAGCGATTCCTACACTCTTAGATATGGCTATTTGCTTGTTGAATGAGATATATTGTGCATAGGAGTGATAAATAAACATAGAGCTCGATAGCAGTTTTTCAAAAAAACTAGAACGATATTTTTTACACGTTGTAGTCGTAAAAAATTAAGTTTACCCAGATATTATAAAAAAATGAGAATTTAATTTTTTTATTATATTTTCTTAAAGTAATATGACATTGAACTTGTAAGAAGTTGATTCATTTGCATAACTTGATTGGAGCCGAAAATTGAGCAATGTTACGATTTACGAAACAAGTTTGTACTTGACATTATTCAATAATTAAATAATTATGTAAGTAATACTTACGCATGACTTTCAACGGATACTGGTTTAATATGGGAAACTACAGAAGCGATTTTTACATTTTCGTGAAGAGAATTTAACAATGAACTATTATATATTTAATGCTATTGCCCTCTAAAATATTTAGGGACGCTGCGTAACTATAAAACTTATCCGTGAGTACCATAATACCATCATTTATTGTTTATAGGTAGTTTAGGTTTTTCGTTTTTAAAATTTCAATGACTTGCATAAATCAAAGAATAAAGTTAAATATAAAATTGAGTACAATTCTAATTTTATATATATTGATTAATTTTAATGATATTAATATAATTGGGCATAACTATGTACAGTTATTATTATATACAGATATATTTATTCAATCGAGAAATGAATTGCATATGCCATGTTTAAGCATAATCGTAGACTTAGAATGTTTCAAACTGATGACAGATGTACTGACAACCTCTCATTATTTCGATTGGATAACAAAGTTGATGTTACTGAGCATGCACCTTCCAACCTATCCACGTTTCAAAAGATGTATAAAGATCAATACAGATAGGATACAAGGGGTCTGCACTTAACCTCTCGTTAATCCAATTATAATATTGATTAAATATTACTTTGTAATAATCGTGATAAATAACACTATTTAATCTCACCTCATTACGTTTGATACGTTATTTACTGTTTATATTGAAATCGTTTAACATTTTTAATATAGTAAGATACCTATTAATGCTGCCAGAAATAAAAAGTTAACTATTTTCGTAGATACGATAAATGCAATCAATCCATGAATACCGAAGATAACTAGCTAAGTGCGAATTTGACTCGCGCGAAGTGCGAGTCAAACCCGGACAAGGAGGGTTCCATAGTAAAAAAAAATCTTTTTTGTTTTTGTTACTACAGCAACTATGGAAAAACATAAATTTTGAAAATTTAATATGTGCAACTATTACACCTATATTACCTATAATTCAATAGATAAACCGAAAACCGCAGATAAGTAAAATTTTCGTGTTTATACGTGAACCCCTTTTTATAATAATTTTTTTTGTACTTTTTATATTTGTTTAGCTACGCTTGAAGACATTGTGTCCATTGACAGATGGAGCTTAGTAAATTTAGTAACAGTGTTCCGTTTTTAAAAAGGAGACTTATGTACCATGTACCATCGAAAGTACTATATAGCATTACTAAAGAAAGTACCTTAAGTTCACAAACAAAAAAGACTTCTTAATTAAAAACAAAATAACCCAAAATAAACCACTTAGTACTTTAAATATTTGAAGTAGTAGCTTAAAGATCATAAAATAATATCTTTAAGCGTTCACACAACGAACCCAGTTCAACGAACCACTGCATCAGGTAATCGAGTTGTAAAACAGAATTTATTTTGTGACTGCAGGTTATTCCACCAGGTCCATCGTAACATCGATACATAGATACATATACATTCAGAGGGAGAATAAGAGAGAGATATTATATTCAGATACACATGAATGTGACACACGTGAGAATAATTGTGTATACACATACTATATACATATACTATACTATACGTTATTTTGCAAACAAATTATTGGATTTGATTTGACATGGCCATTTATAACAAAAATTGAGATGTTATATCGATTAAAATTATTATACATTGAATTTCGCTGGTAATAAATCTGCCAAAAATAACAGATAGGTTTAAATCGCCGTCGTTTTTTAACCACAAATTAACATAACTTATAATGCTATTAGTACCTTACCACAATTTGCATTTCTTTTATTAGATTAAAGGTGGTAG
>DWRA01002065.1:0-14927 GCA_018250295.1 Spathilepia clonius
GAGCCCTAGCACGAGAGGTCCCGTTAGCCAGTCTGACATTTGAGCCAGCGCGGGGTGCACCGCTCGGGGCGGGGCGCGCTCGCCACTCACCACTCACCACACACCACTCACCACTCGGCGCATGGACTCGGGTGAGTGCATTGTTCTACCTTCTCTCCACATTTTCACCCTTAACTTTTGACCTGCGATAACCTTTCATAATTTTATGCGTTCGTAGGCTAATCGGCCCGTGCGTCTGTTGTCCAATTGTTCTATAACGAGCCTCCGGCCGGCTCTATACTATCTCTCTTATACTATCCTAGAAATTGTTGAGTTAAAAATAATAGAACAATTTATGTACAATTCTTCCAATTTTTTAACCGACTTGTTCAGTAGTATCTCAGATTTTGAAAGAAACATATTTCAATAGCTGCCTACTTTTCTAATAGCTTTACATCATAAATACGAATAAGCCTGTAAGGTAAAATTGTATTTATTGCAAAAATAACATGTACATTTATAAGTGTTATCAATTCATATACAGCGACGACAACCTGATCAAATTGCTCAGGCCCTATTGGGCCCATTCGTTCCTACGTTTAAATGTTGTTTTAGCACCAAAATACGATGTTAGTTCAATTCATTATCAAAACTATGAGATAAAAATGGATATCTTTACAAATTGCACCTTTGTCAATATGCAAAATGCCTTTAGTGACCAGTGTCGTAGCGATTTATATTTATACCTAATGATGGTTTAATTTCTCAGTTAACAGCCCTGACAAATGTAGTATATATTTACTTTGAATTATTTCTATTTGTACATTAATAACACTTGTCAAAAGAATACCAACGTACGAAGAGTAGCATACAATTTTGGAACGCACTTTAAATTAGAATTGTAACGGTTCGCAGTAGGTAACAGAGTGTGGTACAAAGGGTAATAAACGATATTATTTTCTCGCAAAACACAAATTTCGTTAAAATTATTGTGGAACGTAAACAATAATACAATAAAATATTAATTGTATTGTTTTTTAACAAAGGTTTTTGTTTATAATTACATTTCTCTGAATTAGGGGTACTCCCAAAAAAGCAATTACTGAGCATTGTGGCGGGGAAAGCGATCGCGACAAAAAATGATTCGGATTGCGACGTGCGGTAAGCGCGCTACTTTCTAATTTATTGCCTCGACTGATTCCAGCCGACAAAACGTTTAAAAAGTCCCAAAACACAAGGAAAACAAAATTGCACAAGCCGCCGTTAACCAGAAACAATTGCTCGCCCGCTACGGGTACGGTCTTGCGGCAATAAAAGAAAGCTCTATTCATTACAATATTCATTTTAACTCTAGGACACCACCTTTTTAAGAGAACGGTAAACTAGGCGCAGTCGTAAAATGTTCAGTTATGCAGTAATGGTTAAGAATTTAGTTCCGTTGTTGTCAAGTTTTTTTTAAATGTTAGAATACTTGAACGTTCGCTTGGGGCAGCGACGCCGTGTCACCCATGTCTGCCATGTAGCAGCAGTGTTGCGGCACAGTGATCTAATACGAAGTGTGCGTTAAGACAAGATTTTTCGTTGAGTTGGACTTGGCTACACGTAGCTCTCCAGGAATACCACCGCGTCGGTGCTCAATATTAAGCGGAAATGCCGCTCTATATGAAATTAATTTAGGTATTCATGTGCATAAACGACCCCTTAACATCAGATGAGCCGTATGCCGCAATGCTGGTTGACCACTTCTATTGCGTAAAAAACAATAACAAGTAATGTTTGTACTACAATAACTTGCTAAAGGGCTACCACCGCCCTCACGTAACATTGCGTACAGTCAAGAACATTTTGATTTTATTTCCGATTGTTTGAAATTATAAAAGCTGTGATTGGAAGATTGGTGACGTACATTTGTATCTGAAATCCGCAGTGTTCACCGCGCTAACACGCTCTTTTGGGGTGACATTCCTTTAACTTTAACTAACTTTCCACAAAAACGATCTGAACACGGAAGCCATGTCGTTTTATACTCGGAACTGCAAAAATGACTGCTGCGAGCGCTTTACAATACTTTGTTATATAAAATCTTGTAACAAAATACAGATACAGACGAAGTAACCGTCCATATGTTTCACGGGAAATATAAGATTGATTGCATGACATTGAACATTTTGACCACTTGATCCATAGAATCAAACTCCAAATTTTTAATTTTGTCACTTCAGTTACACATATACTGTAGATGCCGGTAAAAATATTTATGGTTTACGTGTAGAGTAATAAAATCGGAGACTGAAAGAAAGGCGAACTTCATGACTACCTGAGAGAAGCTCCAGTGAATAGGGTAGGATAATAAAAGAAAGCATTTCATTTCAATATAAACTTTAAAATACTGGGCGCTTTATGATATGTTTTAAAGTGTAAACTTCAATTGAGTCGTAAAGCACTTAAGGGGTAGTTAGAAAGTTCGCGCGCCGCGAACACTTCGACAGCTCGAACGGGACGCATTAACACGTAATACGTTTCAAGCTGCCCCGCGACAGGGGACGTAAACATTTCTTAGTGCAATGTATTGGTCGCCGGAGCCGGGGGTGGCGCAGTAGTTTATCGGGGTAACATATGCACGCGCCCTGACCTTTCGGTCCCGTTGCGGGCACCTGCGCGGACGTTAGGGTCCCGCTACTCGCGACACGCAACCCCTAACGGAATGCTATCGCCCCGTCTATCTTACAACTCGCAATTTCTGTCCGAATAATTAACACTCACATTTTTATGCAATTACTACCCTCTAATTGTACCCCGGCGTAATTACTGAGCTGGTCGTCCCATACGAATTCCTCAACGTGGTTACATACACTTTGTAACTTGAGTGGACGATAAAAATAAGTGGTTTTAGTTATTCCAACCTGTTTAGATTTTAAAACAAAAACTGAGTTTAGATTGTAGGAATTTACTTTTTTATTAGCGCAGTAATGTATTTGATATAAACCTGACATTTAACGATAAATTATAATAAAACTTTGAGCATCTTCTCAGCCGTCGAGACGTAGGTAGGTAGTAAAACAATAAGGTGTTACTAACTGCATTGAGCTTATTGCTTATTACTCGTGATGAGATAACGGCTCGTCCACCGAGATGGAATTAAGCAGTCACCTCGGAGGTGATTGCAGCGGTGTGATTTTATGGCGGTGGTATCATTTTTATTATATAACATCAATACGTCGGCTTTATGATGTTGCGGCCCGAATGTGGTCTAATCGTGCATATCTCGACAGCTTATTACAGGGAGCGCGCGGCGAGCTGCCCGCTATTACGCATCAACGTGATTATTAGTGAAATGGGCGCGCGCCGGTACTGCGCAGTGTGGCGAGTGTGGCGCGAGTGTGGCGAGAGTGCGGCGCGACTGTGGCGCGGCGTAGCCCACGGTGTGGCGCGAGCGCCGTTCACACGACGCTCGATCGCAATCCAATAGCATATTTATATTGATTTCCCTATCGAATAACGGAATATAATCAGATTCATGCCGCAGAGATTTAACTGAGCTCCAATTTGATTTTGAAAATTATGCGCGGGATACATTACAAGTGTTAACTCTTGAACGTAGTGTACGTAACTGTACGCTTGAAACTCAACCAAGAAATATAAAAAAAATGGAAACTTATGAAAATTTATGTGCATTTCTATATTTTGAACATTCTCCTACATAGTTATGTACAATCATATTCGTCTTATATTTTGCCATGCTGATAGATTCAGAAAAAAAGTTCCTTATAATATATTCTAATTTCTTACTGACTCGCTGTACCTATTTTCTGTCGGACGCATTTTTTAGCAGTGTGCGTGTCGGTGCGCGTGCGCTGCCGGTGCGGGATCAATCATCGGCCGATTAGAATACGTGCGGTTACCGGTAACGACATCTCTTGGCGCGCTCCCACGCCGCGCGCTCTGCAGCCGCACGCCGACACACATCGCTCCGTAATCCCATTGCGTTCACGACCATCATATCAAAAACGTACAGTAAAATGTGGCATAAAAGAGAACTGCTATTATAAATTGGGAAAATACAAAATAACGTAAATCGTTATTTTAATAATGATATGGGTGCTTACATTGTTTGTAATTAATCGAAATTCATCAACAATATATGCTATAAATCGATTCGTTATACCTGTACGTGTCCTGGAGTTTTTATGTTGACGCTTTAATAAAACTTCCAACAAAAATATTGTAAATCACGTTTGCGTATGTACCGTACAGACTCATTTCAGCGGGTCTTCAAGTGTCGATCGGAATACTTATCGTTGATTTAGTATTCATTGCGGGCATATTAAAATTTAAGGCTCTAATTTGCTATTGGCAGCCCGTCCTGTGTTTACACGTTACGATACGATCTCCGTGTGTTTAGGTACTTTGGATATTTAAGATTAAAGATACCGATGAGTTATTGCTTCACATTTTCACCAACGTGTTGCCAACTATATTTTTTTCTTAATCCTAGCACTAAAATACCACTGAAATAGCAAACCACAATTATACAATATAAAAAAACTTGATGAATGCTATAAATTCAATGTTACAAAAAGCCTCGCTACTTAAATCGTGCAAAAAAGGGTTATAAGCGAGATGACCTATGGATGTTCAATTAGAGATGTTATCTCGTAGCGTTATTAACGCAATTTGCTTACGACGTAACGGGACCGGCTCCTGTGGGAGGGTGAGTGACATTCGTTGATATTAGAGCGGCGCGTGCGCAGCGCACCTGCCGCACGCACACACTCGCCGGCGTGCGTAGTGCGAGAGTAGGGCGGCAGGGTCAAGGACGTACTCGAACGGTTTTCACACACAATATTAACGTGCAGACAACTTCAAAATCATAAAAATCTAGTTCAGTTACGATAATCTGCCATCTTAAAAGCAATATCGTACTTATTACATGGGTTACTAAATACTCAGCAGTTTTATATTTAAATTTTTTGCGTATTATTAAATGTTTGTGGCTTAATATCTCAAATGAGATATAATCATCATTCGAATGAGAATATCGTGTTCACCGGAATTTAATATTATTTGTTACTTATGCTAGTTTTCGTACGGAATGTTAAGTTGCTACGCGCGAAATTTCGTTGAATACCTAAATTGACAATGTGATTGAATGACTTTTTCGATTCGACACTTCCGAATCTACCGAAGAGATTTCAAAAAGTGGAGTTACTTGTCCAAAAACCAAAAAGAAATCAATATCAATTAATTCGTAATCAGTTGTTAATTTTTATTACAAAGTTGAGTTAAAATAATGGTGAGCAATTTATGCTAATCTATTATTTTAAGGAATGATCAAAAGTGAAGGACAAGCGAAATCTAGTATCCAAATATGCCCGAACGTTTTACTGCTACACTACAATTACGGGAATTGCTTGGAGCAGAACTATTCTTAAGTTTACATATTAGATACATGATGTGAGAGTGGGTGACGCGTCACGGCATCGCACCGCGTCCTGTCTCCGCACGCAGCCACTGGACACTCAGCCCCCGCGCCGCGTACCGCACCATGCTATCAGTTAGTATGCTACAAACAGATCAGCTTCTAAAGTGAAGTAAACCTTTGAAAGTAGAATACACTAAACCAAGTTTTTATTCACAGCCACTCCTCTGTTTTATTCCTAATTAGATATATGTATATGTTTAAATTCTAATTGGATAAAGTTGCTGAATTGGAATTTCGGAATCCGTAAGAGGTCAAAATTCGTGCCACTGTTTTTGAGTTATCATCAAGTGATCTGTTTTCGCGTCGCCGTCAGTACCTATGTAGGCTTCCCACGTCGTGCCGTGTGTGGCCCGCTCGTGAGCCGCGCGAGGGCCGCACGGGGCCAGCCAGCTGATGCTCGGAGCCTCGCAGTACTAATGTGGTTTCAGGGATTCATCTCCATTATTCATTACCTAAATTTTAATCAACACTTACGTTCATACATAGTGACAAAAACAATATGTTGGTACATTTTTAGTATGTGATAGCACCAGTTAGAAAAAATCACCTTATTAAAGAGCGACCAAGTAATCCGACTCTACAAGTAGATAAATCAGTAGCACTGCGTGTGCGCGCAATTAAAGTATAATAGTTAAAAACAAAGCAAATTACAGGTCTCTACATAAATTTAATGTAACATTAATTAGGCGAGATTACAGCCATTACGTCAGTTCTGCTTGTTGTCAAAATACTTTCCGCTTCTTTTTTTACCTCAACTCACAGTCAAAAAATGGTTTTAAAATACACCCGATAATTACTATTCTTAGGTTGTAATTTAAGAGATCATAATAATTATTACAAAACGGACGCAGCAAGCATGCAGTCCGAATAGAGTCCAGAGTTCACAGCTGTGCTGGACATCTGGACCTAACCTATGGTAGCACAGCCAGCTTACTCGAAGTTCACTGTAAACACGTTGTTATTCCTGAGCATAAAGGGAGAACATCTCTCACCTACAACACTGTATCACCAAACACTCTAATCCGGAACAGAGTAGTTACAACTTCATTTCGAGACACAAATAGACCCTCTTCAATACAATTACTTAAACTAATGAAACTTTCAATTAATAGCCTATTAAATAAATCTTCTTTAAATATATACTATATTTTTTTTCCTTCGTTGAATTTATAAACGAAACCCCTATGTGATGAATAATTCCTTACAGTTGTTGATCGCATAGGGATTTTCGTTTTGATATAATATGTACAAAGTCATTTGAATACGTCAATTTAATACGTGATCAGCAAAACAGATTTAAATTTGTAGAGTCGCAAGCTCGTCTTATTGTGTATCAAACTCCGACAACATCACGAACCCTTTGTGCGACGCAGCGGTCCCGTTACGTTTTTAATTACCGGATCAGTCGCGAGCTAATTATTAAAATTAAATTCATGTAGGTCGTGTAGATGGGCCGATACGGCAGCTAGAGCTAATTAGAACTCTACGGACTGGCAATCAAGGAATTTCAACTAGCTCTACATAGAAGCAAGCCAAATGTTTATAACAGACCTCGGACTCTTAAATGCTTTGCAAAACTTATTTTAATTTACATTTTTAGTACTCCTTCAAATTGTTTTTCACTACAAAGTAATAATAGCGTTAAAAATTATAAAAATATTAAAAGTTCCGATTTTAAATGTTGAGTGTACAGTAGTAGCAGACAGCAGCTACATCAGCTTAGCGGTAATCGTGTGACATACACAAGTGCCGTCTAAATTAACTTATTTCGTGATTATTGAGCATAAATACTAATAAGACAATTAATTTTGATCGCCAGCCTTCAGCGATCGCGGACTGGTCGTCACCGCCGCCAATTTAATTACTTATTGTAAACAAGTAATTAATAATAGAACAGCGAGCGATGGAACCCGGTCGCGTTAGTTAAACGAGAACTGCATTTTGTGGTAATATTGAACGTGTCGTTTCAGACAAAATCGTATTTTTCTATATAACATTTTGACGGCCACGGCCCGTGTCTGTGCGGTCGCGTTACGGAACATAAACACGTTCAGACACACAGGATACCGCGATGTGATGTTGTTTTGCCACCGTGCCTGGCGCGTGTGGTGTAGGTAGATATAAATTCACCATAAAAGTTTTATGTTCATTATGAGTAGGTATTAGTAGGTAATCATTGGAAGCTATTTGCAACGTTGTGCTAGCATCTAGGGATAAATCCAGATTGAAATGAACAAGCGGCAAATTACAGATTAAGGGCATTATATATAAATTTAGGTATTATCCACTTTGAGCGAAGATGTTGGTTGGCAACTGAGATATTACAAAACCAACATAATAATAAATGTTTATAATAATTAGATATACTTTATTATTGAAACGCTTTTACGAAAACTCGTACTGTATGTCTCAGTGTGTATCGTAAGGTATCTGTGCTTGACTGGCGCTTTTAATGTCGAATCCAAACGTAAAGTTTGAGTGACCTCGTTTGAGTGACGTAAGGCAGGCTGGCCCACGATGGAGACGTGCTGTTCCGGCACTTTGTTCCGTAACGCGTTTCGACACGATCTTCATATTTTCATTAAGCGTTGGGTATGAATGGCCAATTCGCCGGTTCCCAGCGGCCGTGTAATGTTTACAGATATTAATTGCGCACATCTAATCTTTCGGTGTTTCTGTGAAGTGTTACGCTTACGGCTGCATGTAAATTACAGATTACATAAAAATTTACATGATTTTTTTATTATCACTGTGAACTATACTTAAGATATGTTTAATTAGAGAATCATAATATATTTTATTTGTAAATGTTGTAAAAAATAATATTGTGCTATAAAAAGCATATTTATTAGCACAAAATATCCTTGAACATTCTTCAAACAGCCTGCGAGTCCTCGAAACACCCTTCGGAACCAATTATACTTGAGAACATTTGCTTTCTAAATCTCATCTTTATAAAAAGCGGGAGTAAATGTTTTAGTAAACAATTTTTGTCCACGCGCCGGCAGCGCGCGCGCGACCCCTCGCGAGGGACCCCAAAGGGTTGAGGGTTGAAGTGATTTTTTATATCCCTTATATGCCTTTTAATAAATGTCCGAATCCAAGGAGGATGTCGATAAACATGTGTTACGTTTGATCTTACAGCTCGGGTGGGAACCTTAACTTGTTATGCCTGTTTATGACTCTGCAACGATTGGGGATATTGATCTGAAAGATAAGACTTGTGTACTGATTTAGGGAGTGATGGGGGTGATAACTATGACTAGATAATATGCTTATGCTTAACGATTCATGATTTCGTTTCCACTACTTAATG
This sequence comes from Spathilepia clonius, assembly GCA_018250295.1. Classification (NCBI taxonomy): domain Eukaryota; kingdom Metazoa; phylum Arthropoda; class Insecta; order Lepidoptera; family Hesperiidae; genus Spathilepia; species Spathilepia clonius. Next base: position 8,778 of record DWRA01002065.1, read on the forward strand.
ATACAATCTCATAAAACGTTAAGTATGTGTGTATACGTATTTTCAATAAGCGCAAAACGCAACATATCGCACGTACGAACATGTAACGGTACAGACACAGATTATGTACTCATTTCACGTGTACACTGCAATAAACAAACATCCAAAATAGTTTTTATTAATGTAGAGCAGCCGGCGCGGTAGAGACGGCGCGGGTGTCGGAAGCCGCGCGCGACCCGCTCAAGGCCGCTCGCAACTTCATTACGCTATAAATTATGCACACAAGCGACCCCCTTTACTCGCGCGTTGCCCCGGCGCGGTGTCGGATTCATATGATGCATCTTCATTGATCCTTATTTCGAGGCTATAAGGTTAATATTTGTAATAGGTTTCATTTACATAAAGTAATTAGACTATTCTATGGGCTCACTTGTCCCTCCGCCGCCCAGTTTTACCAACTGAGTTCTACTATTCTATACAAACAAAATAGAGGTATGCAATCTATATTACATTTTTTGTTATTAAACAGTTAATGAATAATCATTTTATATTGACATTGACTTACAGAGATTATTATATTTTAATGATAAAAGTATTATAATACTCATTCAGGAAATTATAATACTGACATTGAAACTTTTTACTTTTGCGAAGTAAAAATAATAATATATATTTATCTGTAATCATTTTCCTAATTAGGATAGATACCTCAAAGGCATTTCTTAGAATTAAGTAGCCTTCATTATGCAAGTAAACTAGTGCAATAATAAGCAAGAAAAATCCAGTGGTTCTAAGATCATCCATATTCATTTTGATAAGATTGCGAATCTCGTTTTCATGTCCAATTAATCAGCCGGCCGTCCGCCCGGCGCGCGTCTTCCTCTGAAGCTCGGCGGCCGACACTACACAATTATACTTTAGAGCGCAGCTGCTTCGCCAAGTCTTACAAACAACTTGTTCAATCTGAAGCCTATTGTAATTGACCAAAAGTACTTGCTACTAATACTAGGTACTAATACCAAAAAAGTACTAATCGAATATTTAAAATACAATTACAGTAAGTAATCACAAAAAGATTTTAGTTATTGATTGTTGTAAATACATAGATTCCGTTAATGTTTACGCATTTAAAGAATTGCGCGTCTGTTACTGCTCAATTATTAATAGCTGACCCTCTGCTGCCCCGCGATGTTAACAGTACTGCGACAGAGGCGCCAGCGAACACCGCTGCCGCCCGGCCCGCCATCGACAGCACCGTCGAATTACAATACATCTCATTGTAATTATCCAATACGCGTAATTAAAGTGCGGATCTAATAATTACGATGAATAATTGTCTAAATATTATAATGAGATGTTTTGGGACGTGCGTGCGGTAACGATGGAGTTCCGCTCCGGAGCCGCGACCCGCCGACCAGATGCTAATTAATTCACTCTATTTTTAATTATAAATCTTAACCGCATTCCGCTTCGCATTGTTCCCAATTCACAGTCTCCTTCAAGTGCCTCGGCGAGCAATAACATAACTCCTACCAAAGCAAGTTTTATAAAGTCACTTACAAATTCGTCGCTATTCCTAACGAATAATTAGAATACCTCTGTAAGTAAGTATTATTCAATATTTCTATGTTTTACTAAAGCTCCGCAATAAATGTAATATATATAATAAATAAGCTGGTTATGTATACCGTCGCACGGCGTCAGACTGCAATATTGTAGTTTTTCGACGCGTGCGTTGTATTATCTTTGATAATACAGGTGTATTCATTTCGTGTTAATTGTAAGTCGAATTTAAGTTTTTTGTGGTCCAATCGTATTTATGCGAGAGTATTAAAATCGGATAATAAACAGGTGATGTTAAATGCGTCAGTATTTATGCATCATTAATTAATAAATCGGATTACCCTTTGTCACACTAATTTGAAATGTCACAACTCTAAACGAACACAAGTTGTAGTCACAAAAAAACTGAAAAGCTCACAAACAAAAAATGTTGACGTGACGCGGGTGCCGCGGATCAGTACAGGGGCAGGTGGAGGGCTTCCTATACACGATTCATGCTTAACAACTTAGTATGTTTTAATTCTTTACTAAAATTTGTTTGTACGACAATTTAATCTTAACAACACATTAATAAAAAATAAATGATGTCTTATTAAAATAGAACTTTTACTTACAACACAAATACATACGCATGTAGGCGTTTTTATTTAATAAAAACGAGAGTTCAGGACGGGCTGATATATTACATCATGGAAATAGATAAAAAAACCTCCCCGGTTAATAGTAACAATGCAAAGCAAATTAGCATCATATTATTATTGTTGTAAGAACTCCTAATGTACATCAAACTAACGGCGGTGGCCCCAGCGATGCTATACGATTACAGAGCTATCATAACACTTTTGTCATAAGAACATACTCCACTTCCATTATAGAGTATATTACCTTCGTGACATTTAAAATTCTTCGTTTTGTTACTCACATAACATCTATTAAATATTAGTATCCCTTTTATGTCATGATAAAATTGTTACGTATGACACGGGGGAGCAACAGAAGCCATAACAGTACAATTATCTGGCTGGTGTCGGGGCGGTATGTAACTAATAACGAGGTTGCTCATTACCGGATAGTGTGCACTGTGTAAAATGTATATTAAATATGTTTATTGTATGCCGGTAAGTCAGTTTGCGGCAGCACGGCAGCACGGCGGCAGGCCAGTCCGCAGCGCGGTGCACACAATAACCCCGCCGCGTGCTATTCGCCAGCGTTATATGATGCGATAATTACGATCAAACAACGGGACACCCTTGAGGACGATTCACACCTTGACGCAATACAGCGGACGAGATATTGTTTTATATTTGGTAAAGGCAACAGAATTTGTATGCAAATTTAAAATCATTTAAAGTAAATATCCTACTAATTATAAAGGAAACGCGTAAATATTTAATTTCATTTCAATTGTTATTTAAGCTGGTGGATGAGCGGGGTACCCTGTAATACAGGTCTCCACGTAGCACGGGGGCCCTCGCGACTTATTTGTAATGAACCTTTGAGATGAATAAAGTTTTTTTTTTACTTAACTTAAATGAATGTACCTCATTGTACCTTCTGATCAGATTATTGATATAGGTATATCCGTGCGCAAATCGATTTCGTGTTCTACTATTTAAATAAAAATTACGTCATGTTTCTTTCTGTGATCCCTTCATTCTTTGCAAGTAAATTTAGTCACAAAACATTAGATGGTCTTAAAATTAGGCCGCAGTTTCAAACAGATAAAGTTACTACTTACTGTTCTGACGTTTTCATTACCGCGCACCAATCACAGCTTCACAAATTATACAAAAGTTATTTTGTTAATTTCTATAAATAGATTACTTGCGTTTGGCAGGAAAATTCAGTCAAAATAATTTAAAGGCTTCCAAAATTACACTACTTAAGGTCTACTAACGAACTGACAAAATCAAAAAATAAATAGTTTATCCGTTTTTGATACCTTTTCCTAAACATAAAGGTATTAAATCACAGATAGACATTTTAATCTTACACACTTGCATGAATAAATAATTTCGTTATGTATAACAACAAGCGCCGGGTCGCGGCCGGCCGGGGGCGCGCGGCCGGCGGCTGCTCGTGGCTGCTGACATTTCCGATGCCACCGTTACTCGGATAAACGTTTATCGGGAAAGTTGAAGCGTGACATTTACACGCCTTTGTATCTAACTTTAATTGATACAAATGGCTTTTTACTAATAAACGACATTTAACAAACCAGTTTAAATTGCATGATTGTTATTCCTATCACTTTAGGGCATCATATTATATATGTATGAATAAAACGAAGACGATAGCACAGTTTGGGGTTCAACGGCGTCTATACCACCGCCACACCTACATATTTCTTGGTTGGTTTATAAAGTTGGGATAAAGCAACGAAACATGGCGCTTTAACTAGATCCTCCCGGGTGTGAGCTCATATATTGCCTAGCTCGAGATAGGCAATATACGAAATGAAGTCCGACTTCGAAGTCGGACTTCATTTCCTGTAAAAACTGTCGTCACGTGATTATGAAACAATGTTCTATGAGGATAATCGGAGAGTAGCAACTGTGATATACTTATATTTTACATGTTACAAATAATAAACCAACTCATACATATTTCAGTTAGACCGCTTTGTGTTCATACAGACTTTTAAACTTTTCTTGTAACTTTCTTTATCACAACAGATTTTAAAAATATTTTTCTTTGACATGAAGTTCTTGCCCTTAATTAGAATCGCAGCGGAGCGAATACAGTGATTTCATATTAAAATGAATGAGTGACATGTTAGTTACTCATAGAAGTACGTAATGTCGCACGATGTCACCTGTAGGCAGCATGCGCACATGCACAGCGCGGGGCACCGTTAGCCGCGCCGCGATTGGCCACCGCCGCCCTCCGCGCGGCTCGCATGTGCACTCCGACAATGCCAACTGCATAGCAATGCTAATCCATGCTGCACTCACTAGATGGCCGACGTATGCATATGTAAGCATATTAGGTCGGATAACATCCGCGATTAAAGATAAGCAACGCCTCTCATGTTCTATATTTATTATGTGCATTAATGAATTAATAAATTGAAATGAGATTGTCAATCATTCAATAATGACAGTTATGACAGAGGTCACGCTGGAGGTTACGGCAAGTGATGGCAGATTTAAAATTGTACCATACGGACTGTAGGCATTATTTTCATACCAAAAATATTTATTAAATAACTTGGAAAAAATGCAAAGACATATAAAGTTCTTATCTTTTAAATTTGTTTAACTCTTGTTAATTAACATGTTACGCCTAATTACGAGTAGGCTCATCGGTGCCTACGGTACTACGGTGAGCATTAGTTTATCACCATCTGTAAAATTTATTTAGTTATATTATTCATTACGTTTATAAAAATATTTATAAAACACATGTATTTGTAACATATCTTAATGAATTAAATTTATTTGATTCTATACTTTCACTACTGTAAACAGCACCAAACTTCAAATATAAGGAAGTCAAAGTGTGTTATATCGTTAGGTGTCGACTAGAAACCCGAGCATGCGCTTTCAATCGAGTTAAGCTGCTATTTGAACAGTGTTGCGCGTCTGTGGGCACCGAGTGTGTCGCCAGCGACAGCGCGCGACTCGGGCGGCTCGGGAGCGGGCCGGCTCGGGGGAGCGTTTATTCTGCTTATCTGAATTTTAAATTGCGGCCCGCTCGCATTCCTAGCGGTAGCGGGCCGCCGTCCACCCGTAAAAACCCAATCAACTGGCTATTTTGGAACCGCGCCGGCATTTGACACACGATTTCACTTTCGACTCGCCGCATACAAATATTTTCTATGCGAATATTTCTAGCGACCTTTTTAAGGGCATCTACCGATTCGATCGTTGAATCTCAATGTATCTTTTCATCTCTCCGATGACTACATTAAAAATAAACATTAGATTAAAAATAACCAAAAGATATGTAATTAGGAAGACGCGTTAAAAACATGTACCTATGCTTGTTTTTATGTAGTAAAGTTTACTGTAATTATTAAGGAAACCACTCGACTATTTGCTTTAAACAATTATTTAAACGAGTTCTTAAGATACAAACCAAAAAGTTATGTCACTATACTGTGGGTTGCAATGGTGGGACTATATTCCCACAATATTTGGAATTTCTCCATATATTTATGGTGGCTGCGTCCAGTGAGTATAGAAGGTGGCGATGGTCTGTCGCCGGCAATTTGTCCGTCACGAGATTTAATGGCGACTGGGGGCAGCCGCCGCCGCCGCCGCCGCCGTGGGAGCCGCGCCGCGCCCGCTCGCCGCGCGCCCACTCATTACGCGTGCCGCTACACGTCACGCAAATTGGAACCAGCGTTCTCTAGCTCTGTGCTATAAGATTTAATATCACTACCGTGCCATGCCTACATTTAAATTAAGGAAGAATAGCGAAAAGTGGCTCCCAGATCTCTGATTTTTATAAGCATAAATTTCCTACGGTCCCTTAGCCGTGTAGTGTAAATTATTAGAAGATTCGGAAGCGAGTAAAGACAGTGGTGAGAAAATTTAGTAAAGAGGTGTTGTCATGTCATGCCGGCGTTGCCTTAGCGTTTCTAGGGTCGATTCAAATTTGCAT
>DWRA01002066.1:0-14925 GCA_018250295.1 Spathilepia clonius
TTAAATAAACAAGAAAATGTACAAAAATAAAATTATATAAAAAGTTATCTTATGGTAAAGAAACAAGTGGAGCTGGAGTTACTTCAGACCGCACAGTTTTATCATCGAAATATAACCCCGAAGCTTATGTAAATTGTAGAAGATTTACAAAACTAAGTAACATTGAGTGTGGTCGACAGTCCATCGGATTACCGTCAGTGACTAAATTTCATGTGTTTGTATGTTTCAGAGAGCAGTGTAATTCGACTCCAGTTTGAAGTTCATGATGTCCGAGGTATCTACAATGCAATACTAGTGCTACGACGTCGTTACGTTTATTTTGCGTTCCTTCACCAAAGAACACACTCATGGTTCATTTCACCTCTGACGTACTGCATGTGTTCTTACCCTTAACTCAATATGCTTTTTAACAATATCATATTGTCACAACCAAAAATAATTACAATCTAAAATGAACTCTATATCGTTACCTTTGTAGTTAAATTTGAAATGATCCTCAATCATTACTTACGCTACTTCTGAACGATATATAATATAGACTGAGAGGCTGTCGAGAATGTCCGTACTAACAATATTGCGTTTTATGATTGTACCATCAGAGTTGATATTGCTTAGGCAGATAGTTTAAATGGGAAATTTAATCCTTTGTTCGGTATTCTACGTCGTTATAGCCATGCGGTTATGGTGTCTATATATCTAATGAAGTTATAAACGTGTTTGCGGTTCCGTTCGGAGTATCGTATTTTCATACGTGGGACTCGAGTTCGTCATACAAAGTTATTATTAATAAAATTTTATTAGAATTACTCTTTCCTGTGTGGTGGATAGCAAGAACATACACAGACAAGTACGTCAACCATATCTTTGTTTAAATTGCCTGGCCGGGATCGAATCCGAAACCCTCTGCGTTTTCCAGCATGCTAACCGTTTACCATGTAAGTTGTCACCATGGTAAATTCCACCTGAATTATGACCAAAGAAAGTTAAAATGTTATGAATATAGGACTAATTTTTAATTAACTTAATCTGTGTAAATTTTTACTTGTCAACATACCATCCACGTAGGAACTGTAGTAAAACATAAATAAGTAGTTCAAGTAACTATTTCAAATATATTGTGTAAACACACACTTGCAAAAGCCTTAGTGTCTTATGTATGGTATTAATTTGCGGTAACCATACAAACACTCGTATAGCTCCCACTTTTTCTTGTCTGCATGTACACTTTATAGAATTTTACTAAATTATATCTATTGCGAGCAAACAGTCGGAAACAAAGATATTTATGTACCTCTCGCCCTCATTATATAACTTACAAGAACAAGAAAGGTGCAAAAATTATTCTCCGAGACGTCCCTTCAAATTACAATATTGCGGATTTTGGACAGGCCTCTGACGTTATTACATCCCCTCCCTTTGTGATTTAGAGTCCAAAGGGACCCTCTAAAGAGGAGCTGACTATTTATGTGAGGGGAGAAGCACCTCAGGTGCATTAATTGAAAAACTAAATTAAGACTCAGGGCAATTTGTGACTGTAATTTTTAATTAAGTTAAAATTAAATATAACGTAGGTATACATTTATTTTGAAAGTTCAAGATTTTACTGTAAACGTATTTAATACTATGTCACTTTTTTAAATTATGGATATTAAAGTTACGAAGCAATTTTTTGGAGTCTAATTAAAAGAATGATAGAAAATGTGGGAAATAAAAAAAACTGAATACTTCATTTATATTCGCAGGATTATCTTAAATATATTTACGAATTCTTATTTTCTTCCAAGTAAAACCCTCTTAATCGCTATAGTCGTCCGGAACATTCATCAAATGTACGATAAGGGCAAAACAAAGACACTAATCATTAAATCCGAAGCACGTTCTAAACTTCTCAAATTCCAGATATTAAGTCTGCTGAATAAAATCGGCAATTCTCAAACTTTTTGTTTGTTGCCAACTTTCAGTTAAAACCGGCACCCCCTCATGTATATTCAAAAGACTTCGACACAGTAAAGGATACACAGCATGATAATTCGTCCTTTACCGAATACACCGCAACACTCACAAACGCAACTAATAAATTTAAACAAATGAATATTCTTTATAAAATTTTAATCGTTCCAATATACTTTTTGTTTTAATTTCAATTATGTCATTTTTCTATTTTTAACTTGGAAATAACCGAACAAATTTTAACAAAACTTTTTCGTGGATAGCAGTACAGATATTCAGGTACCTATGTAACAATTTAAAAATATAATGACTATAGAGCCCTCTTATTAAAATTGTATGTAACATTCGGCATTCCAATATAAGCTTCAAAAACTATTTAAGGTCTATATTAAGTTAAAAATTAAAATCACTGCTATTCAAAGTCAAATAAAATTTATTTAAGTTGAACCACAAACATGGTGGTGAACCAGCGTGTATTGACATACCATACTTTTTTTACTACAACTGGAACGAATCGAACGAGCCTCATTCAAATTCGTAGCAGAATCCACGCAAGGGGTCGATTTTAGCAAATCTAGTTATGGTGAATATTTTTTCGTATTCATTGAACCAAGTATATATTTTATTGATGTACACTGTAACGAAGCTCACATATACGACTATACATCTATGTATGATTTTATTTAAACTTTTTAAATGTATTTGTTTTTTGCAAAAAAGCTATCAGAGCAGATTTCTTGTAAACTAACTTGATATCTTAAAAAGAAAACCGAAATTACCCCGAAATGAAGGACGAACCGAAGTTAGGGAAAAGTTTAATTAATTTCCGCTCACAGAAAAATTTTACGGTCAAGATAAACAAATTCTAATTATTTGAATACTTTGGGAATATCTTTTTCATATTCTTTCGTAAATAGCCGTCTCGAAACTTTGTTTATTCAAAATTAAAAAGCTAGATTACCACCGATATATAAAAAGAAATAACTAAAATTATTTGGTCTCCTTTACATATTTTGCTTGATTCCTTTAGAATATATGTAGCAGTATTTTGCGGACCCATATACAACACAAATTAATGTAATACTTTGTATCATTTTGTCACTGAAGTATAAGAACGTATTAAAATTTACAGAACACAACTTGAGTATTTTTTTATATGATGGAGGTAATCAACCACGGCTAAGATTAGAATCGTACCTGAGGTGCGCAGATACGTTGCTGTCCCTGACGACTAAATTAAAACGCCTTGGACATGTATGTTTCTCCTACCACACTCTTCAAACTGCAATACAGCAACTAACACTTCTGTCATGAGACAGAAATAATTGTGAAAGTGGTCCCCAGAAATTATCACCTAACCTAGCCGTAACTTACATTTTTACCGCAGTAAAAAATATACGTCACGTTTTAGTGTAACAGAGCTCTATGTAAACGCAAATCTGATGTCAGCACTACTTACCTATTCTACCCAAAATAAATTTATTCAGTTAATAGTTCCAATAGAGTTACACACGCAATGTCGAACTAAAATGATAAGCAATAATTTGTAGATTGATCAAGTTGCCCCATGACACGCAAGGATCCTTACACCCCTACACTGAATTCTATACTAACGTAGCTTCTCATAGATTCTGTTTCTATTTATACCTTTTTTATTTTATAAATCAATGTTAGCAATATAAGTCAGTTCAAGAACCACAACCAAACCTTCACAACATACACAGCGTTTGAAAAGTTGTAGAAGATTGCCCTTAGAGAACTAGATGGCGCTGCCTGCATCCACAGCTCAACGTGACTTATATTTTCTGTATTTAATTTTAAATATGATATAATATACTTCCGTGAAACATTACGTCAGCGTCTATATACCATGTACTTAATTTTCTTTTATAAGAAATAAAATTAAGACAAGATGGGTACTTAATGAAAAGTAATCTCTGTCGCCCTTGAATATTTACAAAACGAGAAGAATTACCAGCATCAGTGGCTTTGAATGAGAAGTCTTTTGGACTCAACCCATAACATTCCAGTAATACCTCAGTCCTGTATCATAACTTTTACATAGGTACGTGGTGAAAAGATTGGTGGTAATATTTGGCAATGAAGGGCATCCAGTACAAACCTTCTGCTTGTCAAGCTGCTGCAAGATGTCGTCGACGTCGCCCACGGCGACGGCCTGCGCGCGCAGCATGTCCACCTCCACTGACACCCAGTCGCGGATCTGGAACAAACAATATTATTATAACAATTCCACAAGTGAGCCAGCTGCCTAAAATGTTTGATAAGCAGTACACTTCGCCTGTATGTCTATTCATCACCTGTAATTAAATATCTCACTTGTCCAACCTCACACTTGTTACTACTATCCGCTGTTGGGCTCAAGACTTCCTTAAAGGGTTGCCATAATCACCAGACTCGGGCCGGACTTTTGGTAACCCATTAAAATTAGATGAAGAACTTCGCAAGCAATGCAAAGATTCAGATTTCTGTTATTGTGTACAAGTAGCAAACGAGCATCCATTCCACCTGATGGTAAGTGGCCTCAGCTATCTACTAACATTTGTAATCATCCCCCTAAATTATTAGAATCTTACCTAACATTGGATGCATTGCTACGTCTGAGGATTACCTTGGAATGTTTCAGATAAATATGTCTCCTAACTACATTCTTCTAATCAAGAACAATGAAAGGATCAACACTATTGTACATCAACTGTAGTAAAATCCAATAACGATATTTTTTGGGAAATTTACATACAACAAAATCTCATACTTATATACTCAATGACTCAATAATAGGCTTCAGAAATGCTTGTATGTAGGCAGTCTCTACTCCATGGCTCCATATTCTCTTTGAGCGTACATATAAGTAAAAAGAACTCTTACTAGCTATCAACGTATGTAGTTAGTAGTTAATGACGCGAGATGAACGCCAATGGTTCTCAAATGCTAGCGTATGAACAATAGATGGATATTGAATAAGTCCGATAATTAATATTATGATAATATATTTTATAGGTTAGCTTTCCACACGCCCGAAACACACATTTGATATAAGGAAATAGTAGCAGTTATGCAGCCGAATTTGTTTTTAATAATAACCGAGGCTGCAGTCTACTTGATAGTACGTGACCATTGCCATCCCCTGACATATATAACCAGGTCCGTATAGAACAACGGTTATTCCTGATAACGTTCAAAGATGTGTTGTCACTCTTGGGGACTGAAATAGTACCTTGCAAGTTGATTGACCGACATTCACACCCTTCCATTGAAATACAAAAACTGCTTCACGCTAGGAACAGGCATGGTGGTGGTAACCGCTCGTTCGAGCCATACTCGTTCTACCATGTTAAAAAAATAAATTTGTTACTAGCAAAATACTGATCAAGAAATCGAAAGCGGTATCTCTCTCGCCCAAAACAATACAGCGTTTCGCAGTGGATGTAGCAAAATATGCTACGACGTAGCCCTCGGAATTGCTACACAGGCCCTCCCTACGGCGTAGCTGTAGAACGTTATGTCTTGAATAAAAGCTATAAGACCCCGGCGCGGGTCATCTGCGGCCGCAATTCCGAATACTGATTTACACCGGATCGTTTCGAGGAGGCTCAAATATACAGGGTGCTATATTACGCGTTTCCATTTTAATATTTTTGTTTGTAATTTTACAAGTTAAAACAATTGACTGTATAAGGTACAAAATATGTAATGCCATATTTATTACATTATACCTTTCCAAATTATACCGCAAAAAAAAACTAATGGTTTATATAAATTGACCTAATGTAATGCAGATTTAGATACATAAATATTTCATGTCATTGAAACGGAAAAATTATATCTTCTAGCGTGCATATTATGTTGTATTATTATTAGTATGCTAAGGGCAACGCACATTTAATTATTCTAATGTTTGTCAGCTAAACGTACCTAATGATTGCTCTCCACGATATAAACCACGTCCAAGTCAATGAATCTTATTGTAGTTTGGTTTTATTACTGGCTTACTTTGCATACTTGCACGCTGCAAGCTCGCCCGCAACGACTGCCCGTATGTTTTCAGACACAGTGTATGTGGAGGAGCGTGGGGCTGCGCGCTCGTCGTTTGCGGGTCGGAGGCTGAGCGATGCCGGCGATATCGGCCTTGTGATTTAGATTAAATATATATCGATTCGATAAGGCTCAACGATCACTATTTCTTTTCCCTTTTTGGCAGATATGTATGTGCAAGGATATTTTTTCGCAGACTAGGTTTTTTAACAAAATAGGGAAACTGTTATGTTTTTAAGGGCTTCGTACCCGAATTGTCAAAACGGAACCCTGTTACTAAGCCTCCACTGTCTGTCCGTCTGTCACAGAGCTCTGTCTCTTGAACCTAAATAGATGCACATTTTTTAACAATATGTATTGCGATGCTATCAGAACAAATCCTAAAATTTAAAAAGTAAAAGATAAAACAGGGGCTGGTACAAAAAACCGGTATTTTTCCTTTTTTATATTTTAAAAATATTTTCATTTAATTGCCCTTTAATTGTGGCACCGCCATCTGTGTTGGATATAGCTAACTACCTGGTTCTAGTACTACAGGTAGATGGCGTTTACTGTACTGTTTAAAGGCAGATATTTGGTGTTACGGAACCTTCCGTGTGCGAGTTCGAGTTCAAGTTGCAACTTTGGAAAAATAAAGAATACGGTTTCCTAACATGTACTTAAACACAGTTTGTGAGGTAGCTGATATTCCTTATTACACAATTTATATAAAAAATTAACATTTGATATTTTCCTACATTATTTAAATTTAATTTATCTCGTTTGTTTAAAATGCACTGATGATTTAAACGCTATTTGAGAAGAAAGATTTACTCAGGAAAAGGAGTGGAACCCAGAACCCTTAGCAGTGATAAAATCACTACACCACTAGACTACGCCCGCGCCAGTCAGTTATCATTTAAAAGTAGTGGAACCAGCAAAAAGTGTTCGCACAAAAAGGACGGAAATTGAATGTGGACGCGCCGCTGTTGAATCGGAATAAATTTCACGTAGGCCTGATACACACGCGGCGGGAAAACGACCTAATTTATTTTACTTTTACGAACAAAATATTTACTAAAATCCAAATTGGATACAGAACACCATTGTTGGTGCAAGGTCATCTCGCTCTTGATGTTTTTTTTGGGTTAATTTATCTGGCTGTTGGAAAGCGGTCATCAATATCTTTGGACCACCAAAACAAAACCATAGTTCACATTTTAAAAATATTATTAAGAGCCTCAATTTCCGAAAATACCGCTGAAGAGTGATCAATCCACTAAAGGGTATTTGGAATTTGGGAAGTTTTTGCAGTGAATGTTTACTGTCAGGTGGACTGCATGCTACCACGTAACCACTCACTGGACATTTGTTATCAACCCCAGATAAGATTAGTTATATTTGAAGTTGGCCACACATGCGTTGCTATGAGTAAAGATTAAGTTATAAAGCCACGAATAGGTATCTCTCCTAACTGCTCCGTACAAACCAGAATACAGCAGCACTTAATACTGTTGTTATTAAGCAGAAATAATTGTGGCGGTGATGCCATCATAGTCGAACTACAAAGGGTTCTACTACCATTAATATCTTCATCATTGATGGTCGATACAGAAAGTTTCAAATTCCGTATATTTTTGTGTGTACGTGGGGATCTTTACTGTAAAGCTTATATGCCTACATGACTGAATGAAGTACCATAATTCTCACATAAACCCCGAATTATTCCCACATTACAAAGTTAAATGCCATTTACGTACCGGCCCTAATGTCAACTGCCGGCCATCGGATTAACCGCTCAATTGCATCTCGTTACAACTCGTAACGATTTTGTCACTTCCCTTTCTTTTTTTATCTTTTCAAATCCCTCGGAACTAGTTCCCGGAAAAATTCTTTGGAAACGATTGACCTTTCGTAAGAAAGGGTTTAGAATGGAGTGGTGAAAAGGTTTTTGTACTTTCCTTTTATACCGTAATTGACTTTGCTTCTTAAGCGTCTATGTAATGTAAGTAGTAAAGAAGCGAGTACTAAAGTGGGTAGGACCAATGGTTTGACCAAAGAGAACCACCGTCTTACCTATTTCTAGCAAGAAGCAGTTATTTTGTTTCGATGGAGAAGTGTAAATGCCGTCTGAGTTACGCATGAAGCGACTTTAAACTCATCGGCCATCGGTTTCAGGTGGAACCAACAGGGGTTCCACCTGAAACCTATATGAAGTTGACTACAAATGAATGTCCATAGCAGCGGTGGCCTATTACCATTCGGTGTACTGCTTGCTATAACATTAGCATAAAAAATGCAACTAATAGCTGTTGGTAAAAGAATAGCAATACGGTGGTACGTTACCTGCAGCACGCTGGTGTCGAAGTGCGCGAGGAGAGCGGCGGGCGACTGCTGCGACGCGCGCCGCCGCGCCACCGCCCGCGCGCTCCAGTCTGCAACAACCATACAATTATACTTTAAACAAATGTACATCACAAACTACTGTACACGTGCGTGAGCGATACGGCCATTTTACTTTAATTCTACAACTTTTAGCTGAGTTTCAGACTCCGTAGTGAATGTACCGACGCTCCAAATTTGTGAAACGACTGTCCTTATTATATAATGAATATCACGTACAATAGTAGTAGTAAGGCAAACAAACACACTAACATTTAGTCACGTAGATATGAAAGTTTGGTTTACCCTCAAATATTCGATCTTTACGCTATATTACTTTAATATATAAAATTATACAAATAATTTTATTAACAATGTGGCGATGATAAGTGACCATCAGCACCCTGCAATAGAAAATTATAACCCACCACCTATGTGATCATTTCAGCAGTAATTATGTCGAGATGTTACAGAGGAGCAGATACTGTTTATTCCTAACAATGTGTACAATTTTACTTAATTTATTCATAATAGTTTTTCCAAATTATTAGCAAGAAATAAATTTGAAATGAAATAATCATGAAAACAATGATTGGATTATTTCGTAATACGTACATATGTAGTGAAAAATTAAACATTCCAGTAAGTTTTACATATTTAATGAAGGGTTCAATAGAATTGTATAAGTAACACAACAACAACAGCTTGCCGGCGGCCCGCGCCGGTGCCGGTGCCGGTGCAGACGAACCGGAAGAGCTACGATTCCTACTGCTCGTTTTTAAGTTCATTTCGAACGCAAATTGGCTGTTTATCGAGGCGCGAAGAGAAAGCTACGCTTCACTCGGTGATGATTTTCTGTTCAAGTGTAACAAGACCCACAAATGTATAAATAACTACGAATAGAGATCAAGTGACCAAAGCGTAATAATATGAGTACACGCTGACATAAATTTCGATTACTATTACATTAGCCTCATTATTCAAAAATATATATATATGTATATATAATAAATAAATAAATAATTCGACTGTCGACTACAAACCTTGATGTATTTTTTCATGGGCACTTTAAAAATGCGAAACATAGGGAAAACAAGGTTTTATACGACTAGCTTAGTCGTAGCATTTAATAAAATAACTCGTTTTTTGAAATAGTTATCTGCTATAGTGGCGACTTTTGATATCACATATATCTTACATTTTCAGTAACGTAAACAATGAATGGTTCATTGTGGTCAACTTGTAACTCTAATCTATATTCTATATATATAAATCAATTGCTGTTCGTTAGTCTCGCTAAAACTCGAGAACAATTGGATTATTTGACTAATTTTGGTTTTGAATTATTGGTGCAAATCCAGGGAAGTTTTAAAAAGGTTTAAAAAAATGCTAGGTATATAGTGAAATCAACAACTTCGTTTTTTCCATACAAACAGTTAATACGCCTGTCAAATAAGTGGCGTTCGGAATTTAGTTATTGAACTTTGTACACATTAATTCTAAGGTGGCGTGATATAAATTTAAAACACTTTTCTAGGTCAGTGAAGTGTACGAACTTCTATTTTTCAGAATTTGCTCCCCTTCTCGATTGCCAATTATGGGTCAAAAACAAAGCATTCATTGAACAGTTACAACTAGAAATAACAATAAACGTAATCTACTAAGCGCCTTTCCTCTAATAGGTTTAGATGGTACCGCCGCAGCCGCTCACTCGATTACAGTTCACTCACACCGCATCTAAACGGATTCCACACTTAACATACTGTGTCATCGCGAAACCTTGCCTTGCTTATATTTTTAAACATAACGTTATTATTTGCGTGAAAATGCGGTCGTGTTCCAGATATAAAAGTGTCATTTCTCAGTGAGGATGTTTTTGTAAGATTGAAGTAGCAAACGAGCATGCAGTCTATCTGACAGTAAAGGTACTCTGCCGCTCATACAACTCTATATGAAACCCATCACAGATGCGTTGCTTCTGCCAAGAATAGACGTAAATAAGGCATCCACACTTCTACCGAAATACTAGGACTTCTGTACGCTAGAAACAATTTGTTGTAACACGTTATTTGCAAATAAACTGATTTGATTTGAAGTTTTGCGTTATCACACTTTTCAAACCAAAGTATGGTAGCGATTAACACTGCAGCTATAATGTAGAAATAGGTATGTACTTCTACATAATTCTACCTACGAAGGGTTGACACTTTTAAATTAATAAAAAAATATATAAAGCACACGTGAAATATCCAGTAAATAAAGTTGAAGAAAATAATAGCCAGTAAGTTTAGTAAAAATGAGGGCAGAGGAATTAATGTGGCTTATACGATACTTGCACTAAAACAAGATTACAGCAGTAAATGGATTGGTCACTTGACACAGAAAGAAAAATGTGAACGTTTGTAATTCAGTTTGTATGTCATAAAGTAGGGTAATAGTGTTTAACTGTTTCTACTAATACTAATGCATAACCACATTGTCTACTTAAAATAATAATAGCATATTAATGTTACTTAATGGAATAGTATTTTTTCTATTAGTATTTTCTATCTTCCTTCTAGTGTAGAGAAAAAGAATCAGCGATGCATATACAACCTATGTGCATACGAATAGCGTCGTGGAATATGTTCAGGACTTTCCCCGTAAGTAGATGAACCTAACTTTTTGTCCCGCTGCTGGGCACATGCAAAAATATTTATTCACTTAACAAAATAGCATTGCAACTATGGGCCTATTAGTAACAAATAAAACATCGTAAATACTTTTTACCTACCATTTCAAAACCTTATAATTTTTCTAGATAAAAAAATATCAAATTTCGAAGTTTGGTAAACAAAAATTTGATAGATTGGTCATTACAAGCTTTAGTCTTGAGGAACAACGCATATTCTATACCCGACCTCAGATAGTTCTACAATCTTATATGAGGTTAATTAACTACCGATTGCACTGAAAGAATTACATCAATTGGTTAACGTATTATTATTGTACTAACAAACACATATTAGCCAGTATAGATAAAACATTACACCGAACCTACAGTCAGCATAATATATCCTAACAGATTATTATCTAAGGGATACTCACAATGGCCACATTACAGTGTTTAGTGAGGGATTAGCGGGGATCAGGAGCCGGGGATGGTCGGGAGGATACAGTACCCGATTATTAAGTAACACGATTATCGTCCTAATGTTCACGAGGATTTCTTGTGACATGAATCAAAAAAGTAAATACCTATTTTATATATACCTATGTAATCCCTTTCATTCCATAAGAAAATTATTTTTGAATTGAACGGTACTCTCGAATTAAATTGTTTTACGCAGAACCTTAAAACATGTTCTAAAATTAAGGAAGTCTTATTTACTCATTATAACATTTGCTATCTGCCATTAAAATACCCGTCAAAATCGGGCCAGCTGTTTCGGAGATTAGCTCAAACAAACAAACAAAGAAACATAAATCTTAGAAAATGTATGTAATGTTACACATATCGAATATACATTCATGTGAATTTAGCAAAAAGCTGCTATTTGAAATTTAAATTTTATTTAGTTTAGTTAGTTGTATACATTAATTAAGTCTTCGTACCTCAATGAATTTCAATAACGTTTCTTCCCTTCTAAGTTTTGTTATGTATAGGTACGTCGTTTTGCATTAAATTGTATAAACCAATAAATTGCAAATAACATCAATTTATTGTACCAAAAACAATTTTATTGTAATGTAATTGAATAATTCCCAGTTGCATAATAAATTACAATATCAATTTCGAATTAAAACCAGGAAACACAATCACGGGTGAATTGGACCGGATTTTCCGAACATAATAGAAGTTGATGATTAAATGCCTGACAATTACCAGACAAACCCCGATTTATGGGAACAAAGGGACTTATTGAAACAAGAGGGAAGGCGAAATTCTATAAGGAAGGTTTACATGGCGCCGATTTTTGTCGTGTAGCAAGTCGCGTATCAAATCACTTCACTAGTCGCATTGGCCCGCTTTAATGCTGATTAAAGTCGCAGGCAACTAAGTTATAATAATTAAGTCTATTAGACTAGCCATTTACGTAGTCGATTTTAGTAACCCACTGTATGCGGCCAACCGTCGCTCTGTATAAGTGGAAACTCTCTGAGGCGTTTGTGATTTTGATCACTTACTGCCTAATCCGTCACTATAAGCAAGGTAGAAAGTGCGGGAGACATTGTCTCATGTAAATCCACCATTATTCGATTGCAGTTGCCGATCACAAGCGTTTAACTGAATTGCTTTAATGGGACTTTTATTTCGCGTAACTTTTTAAGTGGAAATCCATTAATTGTTATTTAAATAATTGTAAAAACTTTACAAGACATCACAATTTTATATCTTTATTTCTAGAAATATATTGCTGTCGTTGACTGTCGCCGTCCGTCGTCAGCGAAGGATGGCGACTGACGAGAAAATATGAAGAATGCTTAAACAATTTCTTTTTATTATCAAAGATGAGCACGAAGAAAGGATTTTTCTAAATTCATATCATATACGAGACAAATATTTAAAAGTCAGGATGTCCACTTGTTGTGAAGTAGTCAGTAGTAGTAGTAATCGTCACATTATTATTAACAGTGCACTACTATAGAAGTAATAATGAATCAATGTCTTGGAAATAGAGATCTCTTGAAGTCTTTTTTGAAAGTCTTTGCATTAAAGCTAAGATAATATATATTATAAATCTAATTTATACACAAGGAAATAATCCACAAACGTAATCTGATAATCTGCAAGTGTCGTCACGTATCTCATTACGACAGGTACAAATATCCAAATTACCGCATCTTACAACTCGCGCCGCTCTAGGGATGGCTACCAATGATCATTTTACATTTAGTTTCGACAACGACACCAATTTATTTACGATGGTACGTACGCGAATATTTGTGACATATTTGCGGTCTTTCAATAGTATCTAAAATAGCTAAAATCTTGTTAATACATACGTAAGGACAATCAACGAACAGCCCTACACAAAGTTATGAAAAAACAAAATATTAGTTTACTATTTTTTTCTACATGTTTTATAAATATGCGAAATGAAATAGTTAGAATATGAATAGTTTGATTCAATAGTAATAATATTATTATAACAATAACAGTTACAGCCCTACTGTGCCAAACTGTGCAAGGTGACGACAGGCAAGGCGACACGTCGACACAAGGGGCGATGTTACACCAATAAATACGGACACTTAAGCAAAGACAGTGGCACAATTGGCGCCGGTCGTCTTCCGGCCAAGACATTTCCTCAAAACACAAGTTAACTACATTTTTCAAAGAAAATACTATCCCAACATACATACATTAAAGTTGTAGGCAGTCCATCACAATCTTTTTACTATATACTGTATAGAACCTCAGATAAGTTTACAGTCCTATTTTCACATATACGTTGTTACCCATAAAAGTTTCTACCACAAACCATAAAAAGTTTTACCACTTAATATTGTCCTTCTTACTTTCCTACACTTTTCCTTTCTGTAATTTTGGTTTAGATAATTAAAAAGTGCCTAAGATGCTTTAGTGAAATACTGGACCAACAACAAATACACTTACAATAATTGCTACCCGTCATCCGTAACTCACATAACGACAGACCATTTGTTACTTCAATATACGTTATTACCATTAATTTGTAATACAAAGGTCTGAACAATACAAACAATGAACAAACAGCAAATCTCATAAGTCAATGAACTGATAGCTCTCGGGTGTATTCTCACGGAAACCCAGCGAACTGTATGCGTGCGTTCTGCTGTACTACACTCGCGAGGGTACCGATCATTACGATTATGTACACAGTGTCGATTCAACGTGTAGTGACGTACCTAAATTTGGTGCAAAGTGTAGTCAATTGATATGTACCTATGTGTTTCCTGTAATCTTTGAGTAAAAGAAGTAGTATAAACCATTGACAAGTAGTAATGTGCGTGATAATCGCTAAATAGACCTAGTTTTGTTTGCAGTCCATCAGAAATTACAAGTTGCTACCACCAGAGCGCTGTGATAGGACCCGTGAACATTGGGCTCAAATAAAGCACACAAAATAGTACGTAGTGAGTTGTTTGTAGTAGACAATGATAATTTGAAATAGATTAAATGTCAAATTATAATACTATTTACAAATATTGACATATAATATCAGTAAACATATTTTTTAAGGTCCACAATACGATATTGAATTGACTTAAATAAACGTTTGTAAGTTATGTGTAAACAGCATCTGTACCACAGTTCGTCCTGGAGTTAGCAAAAGCAAAACAGCGAGAAAACCCGAGTCGATAAATAATTACCCAAAAATGTTATTATATTCCTACAGGGACCTTGAAAAAGCTTTATTTTCGAAGGAATTTTAATCGAAGGGCGTTTTGGTGCCAAAGCGTGGGAGGCTCGGAAAAATTTCAATATTTTACCCTTCATAATGGGTATGGTGGAAATAGATCACAACTGTACTATATATACCAACAACAGTATTCAGAAGGACTGTGATCTGGCTGTATATATTGCTATAGGTATAT
>DWRA01002067.1:0-14923 GCA_018250295.1 Spathilepia clonius
GATTTCTGTTCTGGGTCTGGGTGTTTGTGTATTCGTCTTTGTGTGTGTCCATGGCACCCACGACACAGGATTCCCTACTCCTACTGTGGGGCTGTGAGTGTATAGAGCGTCTAAAGCGTCTTTTTTATAGCTTCTAACGATAAGGCAGATGGGTTACTGATGTCACCTATTTGTAACACGAGGAGTCACCAATACATCGCCGGTTTTGGAGGAGAGCTCTTTTTGCACCTTTTTTGAAGAGCCCCATGTCATATTGCTCCGGGAATACCTCAGGAGGAAGTTCATTCCACGTCATGCACGTTAGTGATAGAAGTGTTCGCGCAAACCGAGTCCAGCTGGTGTGGATGGAACTGCATCCTTCGGCACGTGGTGCGATGGAGGAAGGGTGGGGTAGGTAGAGGACCATACCTAAAGCCGATCACACATGCGTTGCGATTTCTGAAGACTTACATGGGCGCCATGTTTGTAAGTCAGCCGTCATCCACACCTTTCCACCGAAACTCCTTCACGCTATAAATAGGTGTGACGGTGGTACCCGGTCAGACCATACTGATTCTATCACCAATCGAATGTGCTATCTTATATTATTTTAGACGTATATTATCGCGGAATTGATACATTTTGTTATGTAACGGGCACTCACGATACGATGTTTTGATTTCTTCATTGCCGATATTTCGACCCAGTTGCATGGATCGTGGTCACGGCGGAATGACGGAGTTCCGAAATATCGACAATTAAGAAATCAAAACATAGTATCGTGAGTACCCGTTACATAACAAAATGTGCTATCTTATTTCGTAAAAATAAGACTAATGATATAACTAAGGACCTGAGGAGCAGGTACCTATAATATAGCAATTTGTCTAAGTCCGTAGCACCGCTCATTTAGATGGTTATTATTATTATTGTCTCTTCGCAAAGAATTTTCTAGAAAGGGTTAATTAGTATGGACCAAGAATTGAATTAAAACGTGCCGTAAGTGTAATGTGGATGCGACCTGTACTTTTGACATAGTTTTAAAATCCAATTTTAATAGTGTGAATATTCATTTTATTATGGTACTCACGATATGGTGTTTCGATTTCTTAATTGCTGATATTTCGACCCAGTTGCATGGATCGTGGCCACGGCGAAACTTAGCAAAATGTATCAAATCCGCAATAATCAGTCTAAAACCATTGTTTGTTTATTATTTTTATTGCTACTACATGTTGCCTTTTTCATATGTTAGGTAGTTAGACTGAGTATTAGGTGGAGTGCAATATTATTTATTTATTTGTTTCTTGTGTAATTTTTATTGTTTTGAGGTAAATGACCACTGCCGCCTTGGTATATGTGTAATCAACCCCAGACATGATTATAGTTATACCTGAAGATGGCTACAGATGTATTGATACCTTTAAAGGCTAAGAGGGGACGCGTGTGATAAGTATATACCACGGTCAAATGAACATACAGGTCTCGTTTTCTACGTTAATATGTTACAAATTCTCGTAAGATTCAACAATGTAATAAGCATTGCGCCAAATCGTCTTCCAATCAGTACTTGACCAGCGCAAGGCTTATGGCCCATCTTTTCTTACTTTAAGTAAAGGGTTGACGACAGCTCACATAATTAGGTTATATAAATCAGTCATGAAACGTCATGTCTTTTCAATCCTGGACTAACAATTTGAACGGACTCCATGCGTACCACTACCCTCTCTGCATATACCATACTTCCAATTAATAACAGTAGGTAACGCATTTGTGGTCGACCTCAGTAACTTGTGAATATGCATAAAAAGTAAAAAGCAAAGAAAGGCACATCCACACAAGCATCTCGCTCTCACCGATGAATTACAAGCGGCCGACGACAGATCGCGTCTCGGACCGAAAACAAAACGTAAAAAAAATAGAAAAATAAAATGGCCGTCGCAAGGAATATCTTTCATCTTGTAATTATTTTTATCCTTTAAGCGAAAGGAAGATAGATAAAAACTGGCGATGGAGGGAACAAATAATAATTAGTTTGTCTGATTCAGAAGACTATTGTTGGGCGCCATTGTGAAGAGAATTGTGTGTAAATTCGTAATGAAAAATAATTTTTTCATCCCTTATTTTTGCTATCTAAATTCAATCCTGCGCTCGATTTAAGCGTTTGTTTGAAGAACTTGTTATAAGAAGCAGTGATAGCATGGTTGGAATTCCGTTTTTTAATTGTGAGTCTGAGGTTCGAATCCTGGGCAATTCTGATTCTAAGTTATGCGAATTAGAAATTAGTTATCCCCTGTTTTAAAGGCAAGGAAATTATTGCGAATTATCACAAAGGGTATTTAAAAAATGTCAAAAGTGTCCATGGGCAGTGACCACTTACCATCAGGCAGAGTGCATGCCTGTTTGATACCTCAATCTTGTAAAAAAACATTATCCACGTATACGTAAAACTCTAAGTATGTACAACTATTTAGGTATAATAAGCCTAAAATAAGCTTTACTTAATTAAAAAACCGAACCTCAAAACAGTACGTAAAACGGTTGATAAAAAATAAAAAAGTTCTAACCAATAGCCGGTCGGCGTTCGAAAGTAGAACGCTTTTCCGAATGGTTATTGGGTATCGATTGGTTTCCAATCAGCCAATCACAGCGCGGTCGGCACGCCTGCCACACACGCCTACGTCACGAACCGATGTGTGATGTACGAGTATAGAAGTAAATGTGTCGATCTTTTGTAAAAGATAAAGTAAGGAACGCCAGATAACATACTGGCAAATAGATAAAAGAACTAAGTGTGGATTTGGTAAAGGAAAGAAAATAGAGAACACTGATAAGGAACTAATTTCTAAAAAGTTGCAAGAACTTAAATATTGTATCTACTATTAAGTGTCTACTTATATTCATTAGGTATTTACCTATGTTTTGTTTTTATACAACTTTTTGCGAGGTTGTAGAACTCTCTGTGGTTCGGCTATTAGGCATTACCGCTACAACTTTTTTGGTCTAATTATAGGTATGTATGAACTCTACTGTACTCTAATTTGATCAGTGTCGTAAGGGAAATATGTATACTCATTTGAATTGTTCTTCCTTAGTCCTCAGAGCTACCAACGTATTTGTGACTGATCTCAGATAGGACTCTAATCTTAGCTGACATCAATTATAAATATTCATGAGCAGCAACTGTCAGTTACGATCAGGACGACAGCATGCTCGTTTAATACTCCATCATATAAAAAAACTGGGTCGAAATATCGACAATTAATAAATCAAAACACCATATCGTAAGTACTCGTTACATAATAAATTGTATCAATTGCGCGATAATATTATTCGTCAACATTCGTTAATATTGTCGATTGGTTAATAATTACAAATCACGGGGCGACAATATTTCAGTACTTATACATTTATTTACATAAAATATACAAGTCACATCAAAATACTAATAAAGTTTTAAACACCAAACATTGTCCGCTATTTAGTTTTTTACCTATTTAATACATTAGTATGTTAAGTTGAGTAATTTGGTAATTTCAATTAGGACCTTTTGTAGTTCGGCTCCGGCGGCACCACCGCCAGACCCATCTCTGCATGATAACAACAATGCTACGCTTCTGTCTTCTGATTTGAAAGGTGTGGCAAGGGAGACACTTATTCAAAGGATTCCAACTTAGTCCTTACGGGTAGCAACGCATGTGGTCGATATCAGGTAGAATTCTAGTCTTATCTGGGGTGGATTACAATGGGCAAATTACATGGGCGGCAGTTCTCACTTACCGTCAGGTGTACTGCATGCTCGTTTGCTACACCATCATAATATAAAAAACATATTGTCCAAATTTAGTCTTAAATGCGTTAAATGGGTCCACATTTATAATGCGCTAAATGGGTATTTTAATATTTAAGATAGATATATCTTTATCGACTTACTTATATCTTTATGTGACGTATAGAGAGGTGGTCCAGCCGATCGCATCACTTATCTATCGGTCGACCAGGCATGCGCCGTTCGATCGTTTTTTTTCGCACGTAGGCGTGGCGACCTATCGATACCCATCGAACACGCCTAGTGGGACGATCGGAATTTCTTTTATCGACTGTTTTTAGAGCCCGACGCGAAAAGGGGTGTTATAAGTTTAACGAGTGTCTGTCTGTGGCATCACAGGTCGTATGGTTTATGTGTATTTATAGTCATTGTATGTTTCACACACTGAAGAACGAAATTATATCGTTCTATACAATGTTCGTGAACGTATTTGTCTTTCGTAACAAAATTGTGCAGAGACGAAACGTACGTCAAAGTATTATACAAACAAATATGATTTTGTCTGACACGATACGTTATTAGTCTGTATTTGTAACCACGATATTTTGTGTAGCCTGGACTGACCTGGCCTGGCCAGAGTATCAGATCGCTCAAAATTTAATATCAATGAATTGTTGTCGAAGTTACATAAATATAAAAAAAATCTTAATATTATACTTCTACACAGCCGTAGAAGTACAATTTAATACAATAATATTTTAAATAGAAAGTTTCAACCGAGTCGTTAATGAGTATTTTAATTTTTAGTTACAATATTTGACTCAAGCTTGGCAATAGCACAGTTACAAAAAGTATTTTAGTTATAAAAAAGCATAACTAACACACCCTCGAAATAGAGCCGTAAAACTGTATTTTTCCGATATCGTTAGTGCGCAGACTCGAACCAATGTCTGGTCAATGTGGGAGGTTCTATTACAAGAGTTTTAACGGTTCAGTTCGAGTAAAGTCACACCCATTTCTTTCTTATTTCTATAAAAATATACCAGCTAGATGACCGAGCTTCGCTTGTATGATAATATTTGAAATGAAATCGAGTTATTTTTGTCAATAATTTTTTTTTTCCTTTTAAATTCACTTAAATCGTATTAGATAACAATGTAAATCAGCGCCATCCATTTTGAATAGCTTACATTGAGTACATTGATTAAATACCAACGCTTTTTTTCCCAATAACAGATGGCGTTATATAACATTTTTCATGTAAAAACGGATTATCATGGAGATGACACTTACGAGATCTATTAATATCAAAATGATATCTAAATACATGGAGTCTAAGTATACTCTAAATACATAACCGTGCATTAGATATATTAATGTCAAATCGTGTCTTTCGCATTTGTTTGTGTCAACCGTCCAAAAGTAGCTGCGACTGCCGCTCACACTGTTGCGATGTAGCGTTTATCGCTGTATCAAACTTCCAAAAAACAGCTAAATCGTCGATGCGAAATCAGCATGGTTGCTGAGGTCTCTAATATTACATGTCGTTGTATAACATTTTACAATTTAAAGGATGAGGTTTAAATTACAATAATGAAAATTATGAAAGGCAATATTATAGAGATAAAACCAACTGGTTTTTTAAGTTGCGCCATTTTTGGAGAATATTTCGCCGTGAGCTCGTCAACTAAATATAGCACCAACCGACTTATAACAAAGAGCGATAATGATTCCTTAGTGTGAACAGCTATTTATAATGATTTTATAAGTGTAGAACTGGTTAACAAGTACGTAGTCCATCTTAGGGTAAGCGATCACTGCCGCCTGAAGACATCTGTAACCAATTCCATATATAACAAATCTGCCTGAAACTGATCATAGTCGCGTTGCCCCTCCTGAGAACTATAAGAGCCCCATAATGCAAGTCGTATGTCTCCACACCCTTCCATCGAATCGCAAGAATTGCTTCACGATAGAAATAAATATCGTAGTGCGACCTCTGTCGAACTATACTGGTTCTATATTACATAGGCAGTTGTAAAATTATATATAGACTGTTGTGCTTCTGTTATACAATAGAAAGGATATGGCAGTGATAATATGAAGGCTTCTTCTACCTTTAAAAGTTCATAAACCTATGTATGGTTTGCAGATGAGAATCCCAATCGCCTCATTGCGCAGACTCGAACCGATATTAGTACTGATAGATATTTGTGGGAGGTATCGGGCGGAGCCTTAGCTCGTTTTTACAACTCTTCCTCCTTTATACTTGTGGGTATCTTCTCAGGTTTCCCTCAAATTTTTTTAGTTATTATGTTCTTTATTACCATATTTTAAAGTCAAATAGCCCTTTATGGTTCGACTCCGACGGCACCACCGGTAAACCCATTGCTCTCTAATAACTAGAATGTTAAATACTGCTGTATTCTGGTTTGAAGGGCGTGGTAATGGAGACGCATTCGTGGTGAACCTCAGTTAAGATTCCAATCTTATTTGGGGTCGATTACAGATATCCATTTGCGGCAGTTGGCACTTTCTATCAACTGGACTGTAAGCTCGTTTCTATCCATCGTATTAAAAGGAACATCTCTTAGTTACATAGCCTGCATTTTAGTCAGTACGAAACAAAAAGATCGGACGAAGACGCCGGCTTAAGCTAGTAATGACATAAAAGCGTCAGTTTTAACTAAGAATAAACTGCATTTTATTTTGTTTTAGATTTTTTGTCTTAGAATGAGTTCTAAGTAAATTAAAACTAGGTAATTCTTAAACAAAAAGTAGCAAAAAGGAATAATACGAGCACAATGGCATACTCTTGTTATAATTATAAATGTATTTTTTGAAAAAATAAGATCAAAATGTGTACGGGAATTATTTTTATTCTGGCGTAGGTTGTACGATACCATAAATTTTAAACGCGAATCAAAGATTTTGGATTTTGCAACAACCAGATAAACAGTCCATTAAATAAATTGTCAATGAAAAGATCAGGTGGTCTAAACTTCGGGTTTTCTTGTTAAGGATACTGTGTTCAATCCCCAGGTCACTAATCATTCTAAGTTATGTGCTTAATAGAAATTAATTATCATTTATTTTTAACGTCGAAGGGAAACATTGTCAAAGAACATACATGCGTGCTTTAAAATGTGGGAAGTTTATTAGTCCGCGTTTAGTCAACATATGGACTATGGCCTAAACATTCATTCTAAAAGGATACCCGAGCCCAGCAGTGGGACTATAATAGGTTTCATAATAGAACGTTTTTGTCGTTTGAATCCACCGGTGACATTACCACACCTTTTTCTGCTTAATACCAATAGTGTGAGGCGCTGCTATATTTTGGTTTGAAGGGTATAGTAAGGGATACTTACTTACCCAAGGCATTCCAACTTAGTCCTCAGGGGTAGCAACATATCCATTTCTGACCTTAGGTAGGACTCTAATCTTATCTGTGGTTGATTAAAGTAGCAGTAGCAGCAGCAGCATTTTACAATGGTAAATGGTTACGTGGACTGCATGTTCGCTTGCTACTTCTTTGTAATAATAAAAAAAAAACTAGGAAGTTGTAAAATGGTAACAATACTGCATTTAAAAATAAATATATTTTGTTTTATTTTTTCAAAAAATATTTTTAAATTTCAATTAGCACCCTAACTAAAAACCCCACTATCCCCAACAACCCTTCCAAAAACCCCGCACAGAATAATGAAGTCGGGGATAAATAATAATAAAGAGACATCTCGCGGACTTAAAATGAAAATTGTGTTCGTGGAATGGGTTAAGGAAGTGATATTTATGTGCTCTGGGCAGCCTCATTACTTAATGAGTTCTAAAAACTCGTGTGTGTACGCCTTTAGGATTTATCTAGAGTTGTTAACACCTTAGTTTAAACCATAATTTGTTTTGTGTAATTGGAATTAATTATTTTTCGTTTTTTTAGTTTTTTTTTTTTAATTTAAAAAGGACAGCTGCTTTTCATGACAGGACCGTGTATATTAAAGAACAAGTAAAGAATTATGTTATTTAGTTAGTACCTCAATAGAAATCGTAATTTTTGCCTTATAATGTCCGTATTAGGGCCTGCGCTGACTGCCCGGAGGGACGGCATAGGATTTTTAATACGATTTTGACTATGTCAATACTAGTAGCTTAATTTCGTTATTTTCGTGAACAAACATATAAACGTAATACTATTTTCGTATTTCTTTATAAAGAGTAGCAAACAAGATTACAGTCCACCTGATAAGTGGTTACTGCCACCCATGGATATCTGTGACCAGTTCGTTATAGAACAGATTCTATCTGAAGCTGATCACAGATGCGTTGTCTCTCCTAAGGTCTCATATGTAAGCCAGCATAATTAATAGCCAGAATAATACATTTAACAATACTATAACTATTATTTATTAGGACACATATAATACCACTAAACATATTCTACATATTAATATTGTAGAATCGTAAAAAAACTATAAAGATCTTTTATAATATAAAAACTCTTTTGCCCAACTCTAAAAACGCATTTGTTCAGTTATTTCTACTCGATACAAGATGGCGCTAGGTGTCGAACAAACTTCTGATAATTTCCCGGTTTATTCCTGTAACGAGCATTGGAAATATTACGAGATTTATATTTGTATAAATATATAAATAGAAAAAAATTGGCTTTGCTTAATAAACGATACCTAAACATTCTTAAACATTAAGTATTATCCTCTATAAAGCCCTTTGAAGAATGAATTTTCAACAATCCTTTTTCACCTTCATTTTGTCATATTATAATTAACTCGTATACTAAAAGTGAGCTTGAGACTCATCACTTTTAGCTGTGTGCTGTCAATCAATCATTACAAGAGATTTAAATACATTTTATATTAAAAGGTTAAAGGATCTATACGAAAACATACTCAATAAACATAGCAATATTTATAACAACCACAATTGGAAATAAATAGTTCTAAAATAAATATCTGTCGATACAATCTTGCCGTATAACAGCAATGTTACGCGTTGCTGTGTTTTGAACTGAAAGTTAGGAATGACAAAGATATATATGAGGTCTTAGTGGTTAGAAAAACAGCCTCTCAGTCGGGAGCCGAAGGTTCGAATCCCAGGCCATCCCTCTGATTTTTCAAAGTTATCACACATAATTTTCAAGTGCTCAAACTGAGAAGGAAAACATCACGGAGAAACCTGTACGCCTGAGAATCCTTAAAAAAATCTTATTCTCAAAGGTGTGTAAAGTCAGGTGTATTGGCATCCGCACTTGGCCGGTGCCTCTTATAACTCTACCTTACTCCCAGAGGAGACTGTATTGTAATGTAATGTTCTGTAATGGGTTGACGAAAATTACTAAATTAAATTGAACCACCTTATAAGATAAATTTAACTTGTTAATCCCAAAATTTCTTACCCGAAGCAGTCGCAAACTTGCATAGAGCTATCCATATAACTATCAAGTCAAAAATCGTCAAACAATAACTGGGTAAGTTCTATCCGTTCTGGCGCAATAACTCACGCAAACAAAGCAATGCCGAGACGCACCGGTTTCTTGAGAACAATACTTAGAATTATAGTCGCCGAGACCGGATGCGAGGAAGATGCAGGCACCAAGATATGATTTGGGTTCCGAGTTAGGGAATTTGAATTTTTGTGATTTTTTAACCGACGTCAAAAGTTCCCGATTTGACTGTTTTTCTGAAAAGTTATTCTTTTGGGTGTTTGGGAAAGATGGTAAGTGGTAAAATCGATACCTTAAAGTTGGTTAGTAAATATTTTAGTTTTACAAAACAATATTTTAGGTAGGTACTTGATACGATGTATTACGTCATGTCAAGTTATAATAACGTTACATTTCGTGTTATTCTTTTTGACAATAAATAAAGACACAGAAAAAAATATCGAAATACAAATCTAAAAATTTATTAAAAAACATAGATTGGAAAAATTACTTTTTCGTTGAAAGAGTATTTATACTTTCCGGTCCTATCATATTTGAAGAAAAAATACCAAAATTTTATTATTCAAATATGTGTTAATGAGAGTGTGGCGCCTATGTGACGTTGTCTTAAGTAACAAACTGTCATGCTGTCCATTTGATGGTGGCAACTGCCGCTCGTTGGCATCTGTAATTGACCCCAGACACGATAAGTCCCAGCAGAGTTCCGCCATAGATTTTTTATATTGTAGAAGTAGCAAACATTTCAACAGACTACAAACAGAACTCTCAGGCCCTCTTCCTCCTCTTTCCTTCATTGTTAAAGCAAGTGAAAACTTATTTTTCTTTTACGGCTTGAAAATTAAAGAAAATAACAAATAAATAATCTGTTTCCTCCCGATATTCCGTTGTAAGGCCAGAAAAGGTAATTTCCCGTAATACCGCAAAAAGAATTAATTCCCCGCACATGCATCAAAGTGTCTCTTCTTACGTGAGCTCGCGTGACATATTTATGAGGATTTTTTCTTCATTTTTAGGGTTTCGTCTTAGTTTTACTTGAACGTGCGATTTTACGAGCTTACATGTACAAAGTTGGCAGAATACTTTGTGATTCGACTCCGGCGGCACCACCGCCTCTTCTATTTCTGCCTAATAACAGCTGTGTTAAGCGTTGCAGTCTTCTGGTATGAAGTGTGTGCCTACAGTGGTAGCAACGCACCTGTAGTTGACCTCAAATATGAGTCTAATCTTATCTAGGGTTGATTACGAATCACTTACCATCAGTTGGACTGAACTGCACTGCTCGTTTGTTACTTCCATCATAAAAAAATGTGTATAAATAAAATAAAATAAAATTTATAGTCTTACTTTGTATAATACTTTGTCATAATCGACCTAACACGGCCCCCTTGTTAGACACTGTGTATTGTCCGAATAACAAGATTTAAGGTGCAATGTACCACTTTAGACAAATGTACACTTAACTTAATAAGCCTTTGAGCTTTTTTAGAGAGTTCTTAGGTAGGTATCTCAACAATGTTTTCTCCTGCCGCAAAACCATAATTCGAAGTACGCACACATTATCGAACATCAAAGGTACGTGTTATTCATTAAACGATTAATCGAGACTTGTCGTAATTATTAAAATACAATATATGCTTATAAACAGTAATAAAAAATAAATTGAGGTGTCTTTTTACAGTGTAAAAGTAACAGCTTTTTTTAAGAAAGTGTAAACGGCAGCTACAAACACACAGTACAGTAAACAGTACAGTATACAGTGTAAAACACACAGTACAGTATACAGTGTAAAAGTAACAGCTTTTTTTAAGAAAGTGTAAACGGCAGCTACAACAAAACATAATTCAAAATATATATATCTGTTTGTTTCGATTGTTTTCCGAAAAGGCTGGACTGATTTCGACTGGACCTTCCGTGTTTGAAGCATATGAAACCGCGGATCGCTGCTAGTATATCATATGTATATACGCTTATAAACTTATTCGTATTTTATAGAGAACCCACATAAATATCCAAGCTGTGTCTTGACGCGTTTTTTATTTATTCGCCAGCTATAAATATGTCTTCACCTATCCCGGGTCGCATCTCCGCGAAAATGGGTTATAAATAATTGTGGTAAGAATTATTTAAATGTCACTTGTGGGAAACAGCGTTATGTTGTTATTTACGCACTTTTACACTTATAGCTACGGCCCTATGTTGTGGGTGCCAAGAACACACACCGAACACCCAGACCCAGAAGATGCAAAAGCAGATTGATAATCTCCGGACAGAAAAAAATTATATACTGCCTAATAACAAAAGTGTTAAACGCTGCTGTATTCTAGTTTTAATGGTGTGGTAAGAAAGGCTCACTTATCCGAGGCGTTTCAACTTAGTCTTCAGGGGTAGCAACGCATCTGTAACCTCAGGTAGGACTTTTATCTTATTTGAGGGTCATTACAGATGTCCATGGGCGTCAGTGACCGGTCATCACCAGGTGGACTGCATGTCGATTTGCTACTCCCATCATTTAAAAAAAAGTCGACCCACAAAGAGTTCTTT
The DNA here is from genome assembly GCA_018250295.1 of Spathilepia clonius. Lineage (NCBI taxonomy): Eukaryota > Metazoa > Arthropoda > Insecta > Lepidoptera > Hesperiidae > Spathilepia > Spathilepia clonius. The sequence continues at coordinate 11,751 of DWRA01002067.1, forward strand.
CGTAACAGTAGCTTCAGTGACATAGAACTACTCGTGATTGACATCAATTCTTACAATCAAAAATATCAATCAGGTCACATCATTAGGAGTGTATTTAAGTTCACAAGACGTTAATTCTCCGGCTTAATGAAGGTGTAACGAGGCGAGCCGCAGTTTAATAGAGTTTCGTCGCGATGTGTACGATTATAATTTATTATGAATAAATGAAATATTATAAACGCATCGGCGCACCGCCCGACTGCGCCAGTGGCAATGGCGTTTGCTTTGTTCGTTAGGGATGGGGTGGCGGTATCGATATTATATTTTATATATTTGAGGCGATTTTTAAACGTTTTTTATTACGTCACTTACTTCATGACAAACCGCGTGGCGGAGCGGTCACCATACCAGCCTGACACGCACTGGGTTCTGAGTTCGACCCCCGGCCAGACAGATATCAAAATAATGAATTTAGATTTCTGTCCTGGGTCTGGGTGTTTGTGGATTCGTCTTTATGTGTGTCCATGGCACCCATGACACGGTGAATCCTAGTGTGGGGCTGTGAGTGTAGAAAGCTTTTTTTATAGTAGCAAGTTGTAGCAAACGAGTATGCAGTCTACTTGACGGTAAGAGGCCACTGCCACCCATGTACATTTGCCTTCAACGCTAGATTAGATTTGAGTCCTGTAGCACCTCAAATATGACGTCAATAAGACGTCGACCCTGTGGTAGCTCAGGGATAGCAACGCGTACAGACGCGTAACAAATACAGATTTGTTGTTACTCCTGAGGACTAATCTGTAAGGCCTCGTATAAGTATGTCTCCCTTACCACACCCTTCAAACCAGTATACAGCAGCGCTTAACACTGTTGGCACTTAACATTGTCAGGCAGAAATAGGTGTCGCGGTGGTGCCGCCAAAGTCGAACTACAAAAGGTTCGGGCACCATCAAAAACATTCCATAAAAAATTAGAGATCCACATTCGGTCGACAACAGACGCATTGCTACTCCTATACCCTTAGTATGAGTTCTTTAAGTTTTATCGACTCGATCGTCGTTAACGAGTTGGCCCATAATTCCCCTAGCAGCGCATACTGCGAAATCTTTAGTTCCGATACGTTCCGTAGGGGCGCTGCTAGAAGTTTTAAAATAAACATTGTTATATCGATATCGATATGAAAAATGCCAACCCCTACCCCCTCTAGCAGACTTCCTTCATACTCGCGAGCATTCGTTCGTGCCGTGCCTTTGTCGGGAACAATTGTCGGCAAATTAGAAACGAATTGAGTTATTTAATATCAACTGGTAATACAGTGCTCCCTAATTGTTTATTACAGAGCGTAAGGATGTCTTGGGAGCAAAAATATGGATACATGTCATGTTTTGAAATGATATGTTTTAACTCTCTTTAATGACATATTTTCATTATTTTTTGTGATGATTGAATTGAATGTGATAGAAATACTAAATGAGGAAACAGTCCGTCTGTTGGCAGGTGGCTACTGCCGCTCATGGACATCTGCCATCAATCCTAGATAAGATTAGTGTCCTGCCTGAGGTCGACCATAGATGCATTGCTACCTCTGAGAACTAAGTTGGAACGCCTCGGATAAGCATGTTTCCCTTACTACACCTTTCAAACCAGAATACAATAACGCTTAAAACTGCTGTTATTAGGCAAAAATATGTGTGGCGGTGGTGCCGCCGGAGTCTCGCTAAAATAAGTTCTACAACCTATATGTGGTTAATATTTACGCTTGTAACATTTTTACAATTATACTTTAACACAAGACATATGTAACATTGATATATATAAATAAGTACTCAGGTCTAAGAACAAAAATCTTAATCAAGCGTCTTACGGACCTTGAAAATAAACTCAATTTGGCTTATTTTTTACTCTTAAACGTAATATTTAGGATTTATTTCCACTTTTTATACATATATGTATACATTTAGTTTCAGCGATATGAGCATTGATCGGGCTTGAAGGACCAACTCGTTGACTTGAAGATACTTTGCTTTAAACGTACATACGTATAAATATATGTTGTTTATGTATAGATAGTTTAAGGAATTATAATCTTTTGTCAAAGGACTAGATATAGAAATGGCCACTAAATCCAAGCTCAAAGCAAACGACGAACCAAACAAAACATGATATACAGTGTGCACCTATTTATTAAAATGAAATAGCACACCCCTGCGAAACTACAGGAAAACTTGCGAAAAGTACAGGAAAATCAAAGAAATAGAGACAAGGACATCATAACTTACCCCCAGAACTATCGGGCGGGGGTGTGTTCGATGGAACACCCCCTGGAGGGCCGATATCGCAGTATATCATGTCCAAGTACCTGGGAAAAATTGTAGTCAGATGTTTCGGGACACCCTTTACGTGTATTTTTATCTTTTTCACTCAAACAATTCATCTATGCATTGACGTTTCAAACCATAACAGTCCCACTGCTGGGCACGGATTCTCTTTCAGAGTGAGAGGGGTTTAGTGCCACAGTCCACCACGCTAGCCAAGTTAAAATTGGTATGCGTTCTCTACAATGTGTTGTTTCACCGTCAAAGCAAATGATAATGAATATTTAACATACATGTAACTGTGAACAAAATAGAGGGGCCTTTGGGATTCAAACCTCAGCCACCCTGATTGAGAAGCCGAAATTCAACCACTAGGCTATCAATGCATACATACACTACAGATAGTAGTATACACTCCGTAATAATTTTACTTTCTACTACTGTTCAAGCGACCTGTAACGGACAGACAGACAGTGGGGGCTCTGTAATAGGGTTCTTAACCTTTAGGTACGGAACCCCAAACTAGCACAGCTACAAATTCAAAAATACAAACACAAGAACCCGGAATTTCTTAGGCGACAAACAAATCCTCAATTCCCCAGTCAATCGTTTGAAGCAAGGGGTGAGTGAACAATCAGATAATAGATATATTTTCCTTTCATATTACGGTTGGGATGATTTACTGCGGATAAATCGGTCGGGAAGACACTCCTGGGAGTGATATCGACGGACGGAAGTATAAAAATAGTTATGAAGTCGGAGCATTGATCTTTTAGCTTCAACTCTTTTTACAAGGTTTTGTTTCATTTTGGTATGTAACGGGTACTCACGATACGAAGTTTTGATTTCTTAGTTGCCGATATTTCGACCCAGTTGCAT
>DWRA01002068.1:0-14922 GCA_018250295.1 Spathilepia clonius
AATGTAGGTATTATGTACATCTTCGTAGGTGCTTATTTACAATGTATGGAATAAAATATTAGGCTGACATTTAAAATTTTTCAACCTCGATATCTCACCAAGATGTTTTTCGTGTTTATGACTAATAAGATACTATAAAACCGACCGGTCCCAAAATGCGTTTTGAATTTATTGCCATTGTTTAGGCAACGATGCAAAAACCTCGACGACCTCAAAAGTGACCCTCAACAACCCTTTGATAAAGTGCAAGGTCCTCAAAATATGCAATATATGCTATAAAATTTCCTTTTGAACTTGACATTATATATAAACTTTTCGTATACGTAACTTAATGTTTAATACATTTTACATCGTATAAAAAAATGAATTATTTGAAAGGACGATCCCGACAAGGGCGAGTCGTTAAGTTTTATTGCTTTATGGAAAAATGTAGATTGGTAGTTGGTCCAATCGAGGTCGGAATAAGTGCTAAATATGTACTTTATTGGTTTTCAGAGTGAAATGGTGATCCACGAACCGGAAGGTCCCATGGAGGCTTTTAAAGGCGCCTTAAGGCTGTTCTTTACCCGTGACATGTTGCTTTTAAGTGCTACTTTTATATACACTGGTAAGGACGTACTTAATGTTTTATTTTGGCAATGGAAAACAATCAAGTTCATTTTTACAAGAACTTTTATGTAAATACGTTCTTAAGTTTATCATTCTAGATTACGTATATGTAATAGGCAGAATTCAGTGACATGAGCTTAATTTAATAAAGTCAGTTAATTTACTTAATTATTGACGATTATACGAAGTTAATATCTTCATAAGTGTACTCGACATAGCCGATAAACTAAAAAACCAATAAAGGATACAAATAAAAAAAATCCAATCCAACTGTGTGCCTGACCTTTATAATATATCTTCTACTCGAATACTAATAAATATTAATTAAGTCACGTGCATTTTATTGTATAAGTTGGAATGTTTTTACAACTTAATACCACACAAAAGGCAAAAAGAGAATTTCGTTCTAATCTCTTATTAATTATAGCAACACGGGTTACCTTTTACAAAATACTTTTCGCAACGAACGATTATGCTGTCAAGTGTAATTTGTAACGTAATTACATCGTTCTAGTAGCAATAGAGCGTGTTGTATTCCCACTTCCTTATAACTTTGTTGGCGAAACGTTATTAGAATATTAAATGCAACTATTCCTGGTTTATTTTGTTTCCTGATTCACTGATTCATACAATCATTGAGAAGAAGTACGATTAGGTAAAGTGTGAAAATATCGTAATACGCGCTGGACAAGTGTTTGCTCATTTTTACAAATAAATTTATTTTTATAGTTCCGGTCCGGATCAGCACTCAATTCGAAAAGTAACTTGAATGTTTCAATAGATATCCATTTGATGAACTGATGTTATATTATGTAGTTCCGTAGTTAAACTCTACCTATCAATACATTTTCTTCTTCCCACATCTATGACTCGTAATTTCGAAAGCTACAAATTTGATTTATAGTTGTTTTACATCGACAATATTATATTTCAGACAAAAAAATATTTAAACAACAGTAAGTGTCAGGCCAAGAACGAAACAGAAATTACATGAAAAAAATCTGCCTTCTGTCAATACATTAAATGAGTCCATCCTTAAAATATGATATTTTATTTATTTTCTCCAGGAGTGGAGCTGTCGTTCTTCAGCGGTGTGTACAGCCCCAGCATTGGGTTTACGCTGAGCATGGGCGAGAACGTGAAGCAGTTGGTGGGCCTCTCGGGCGTCTTCATCGGCATGGGAGAAGTTTTGGGTAAGGATACTCTGATCAATAGTATGATTTATGAAATGACAGTTTGTATGTCCCACTACTGGGCACCTCTACAATCGATTATGTCCGACTGCTTGGGTTTTTACAACAAATGAAGTACACGATACTGCGATGCGAATAAGTAGGTAAGAAATTATACTTATCTATACGGAAATTAGTCCCATTCGTCAGTGGGACTGTGTGGTCTGCAATAAGTAACTAAAGACACTACCGTGCTGCTATAGCATAGATTCTGTATCAAAACGTTAAAGGCCATTCTAATATATTTTAAGCTTTAAGATTAGAATTGCAATTTTTTTACGCACGCAGATTTCGTTTCCCTGTGTAACGCTAGATGGCGCTGTGCCGTGTTCTGAATCACGCTAACGATGTTACCGCGTAGCTTGCATAAGTACCAAGCGAGACTCTGTTTTGGTAGCAACGCATCTGTGATTAATTTCAGATTATTTTTGTTATGCACAAGGTTTGTTAACCTATGTGCTTAGAAAACATGTTTTAAATTAATATATTTTTACTATAAGAATATAAAAATTAAATATATGACATTGTATTTCATATTTCTGTTTTATTTTGTATGTTATAATTATAATTAGGTTTATTAGTATAATTATATTTTGATTACACTAGATATTATAGTCATAATAGTACTACTACAGCAGTACTTCGTTACATTAAAGAAGATACATGTTGAACGGACCTTATACAATATTACAATATCTATAATAACTTTAGTTCGAGTAAGCACTTCATAAAACTGTCTAATGACCTTTTAGTAGTCTTTAGTGGCTCAATACAAGGTAATGTTCCTACATACGGCGGTGCTTTAAGTGTTTGATAAAACGTTATAACAACCCCTTATCGGCACTCAATTCGAGAAATAACCTGATTGTTTCAAAAGTTATCTATTTGATGGACTGACGTTATCTTTGTAATTTATTGTAAATATAAGTATGTATTGTACACGTTATTGGTCGATAAATAGAGATTGAATCCATTCATAAAAATCTTTCCATTTATATCATTGAGTAATCTTATTAGACTCAAGGGTGTACTACACTCTGTGGCATACGAATTCTTGAGATATTAGAAGAAAACTATCGCATAGCCGGTTTTAAAGGAAATCTCTTTTGCATCCTTTTTTGAAATAATCATTTAGAACGTGTACAGTAAATACAAATATGACTTAATATTAAAACTGAATATGAAATATGCATGTTGTTCCTTGCAAAGGGCACGTTAATTTAATTACTTTTGAAATATCGTAGAATATAAAAGAAGTTTAAGTTATAATCGTTTCATTTTTACTGCTGCTTTAGTGGAATTACAACTAAATATTACAAATTGACGCTACAAATATTTTAATCTACATTACAGGTGGCGCTCTCTTCGGTATCCTGGGGAACAAGACCACCCGCTGGGGCCGCGACCCGATCGTGATCATGGGCTACCTGATCCACATGACAAGTTTCTTCCTCATCTTCATCAACTTGCCTAATGCAGCGCCCTTCGGAGACACCATGGATGTGTCCTACATCACACCGTCCCCGTACCTCGCCATGTTCTGCAGTTTCTTGCTCGGCTTTGGCGACGCCTGCTTCAACACCCAGATATACTCCATACTCGGTGGAAACTACTCGGACAATAGCACATCCGCGTTTGCTTTGTTCAAGTTCACTCAGGTGAGTTGTTTGACATTAAATTTAGTTTTTTAAACTGGGTAGTAAACTATTCAACATTGCTTCTCTTGAATATTACAAAGAAAAGGTTTTTACATATTTAGCACAATTCATGTTTTTCTAGGTTAATAATGAGATCACAACACACGTTCATTTACTACTTTTAACCTACTTTATGATGTTACATACTGTGTTATTAGAATAAAATTATACCCGGTAAATAGGGAAAACGTATCAGTTAGATAACGATATTTTTTTGCTGATTACGTAACTAAGTGTCGTATTATGTAATTACAGAGACGTGGACGATATTGCATGACTGTAGATAAATCAGCATCTATCCAAATTTGGGACACAACTCTTTATCATATTTGAAGTAATTGATATTCAAGGGTTTAGACAATATTAGAAGATACTTCAACCTTCGTTCCCAATTAATTTATTAAGCGTGTTATTGTGCTTGTCAAGTGCTCTACAAATTGGACAATGAACAATCAAGGGGTTTCAAGTGTTGATTTTCACTCTAACAACAATTAGTTATGATTAAGGTGCCATTTCGTTTACTGCAACCTTTTTTTAAGTCCCACAGCGGGTTCAAGTCTTTTCACATAGTTAAGTTTGTTGCATATTTAACTACCATGTTTTAAGGTGTATAGGTGGCATGTTTTTATTTTACAATATTTTTTTCATTGACTTATTAATCATTAAACACTAATAATTCATTTTTACGTTAAGATTTTGGCTTTGAGACTGCGTCATTTCGATACGCAAGCTGCAACTTGATGAGCTATTAATTGAGTATAATAGCAAAAACTAGCCCCCAATCTGTTTGACTTGCGATGCTTGATGTACTAAACCTTGCATGGAATTATTAAATATGTATGGGATTTAATTTTTCGTTTACCGCTATAAAAGTCTTTCATAAACGTGTGTAAGTCTTTCATATTTGGCAAAACGTAACGCGCAATGATTTCTAACGAATAGAGATAGATATTTTACGTTGGCCGTTTTGCACAATCTATCACAAACGTGTACTGTTATATTCGATGCGTAACACCCTGTCGTTCCCCAGTCGCTGGCGGCGGCCGCGTGCTTCTTCTACTCGTCGCGCGCGCCGCTGTCGGTGCAGCTGGGCGTGCTGGCGGCGCTGGCGTCGCTGGGCACGGCCGCCTTCTGCCGCGTGGAGTGGGCGGCGCGGGCCCGCGCGCGCGCCGCCGCGCTCGACCCGCTCGACGACAAGATGTCGCCCGCCACGCACGCGCTCGCCGACAACGCGCTGCACTACGACTGAGCGCCGCCGGACGCCGTGCGCCGATAGGGTAATGGTTCACGTCGCACTCGCTGTATTACGGTCACGGTACGATTGCCTTTCAACTGATGGACGTTGAGGTTAGCTCTAAATTGACAAAAAAATTAACCTAAGAGATCGCTAATACAAAATACAGAGCTCATTAACAGTAAAACTGTTGTTACACCTAAATTGATATACGAAATAATAGTCTAAAACTATTTTCAATTTTTATTTCATCCCTACGAGACCGTTCACATTAAGATAGTACGACAATTTTATCGTTATAATAATCACGTGATAATGACAACCAATCTATAGGTCTAACATAATGTGAGCAAAACCCGCTCTTGTCGCTTAATATGTGAACCGACTTAATGTGATTGGGCTCTATTGTGAAATCAACTTGAGGCATTGACGTAACTAAGAAAACATCCATCATTTGAATTGTATGAATAGAAACTTATCGAATATATGGTCTTATTATTTTATTGACTAAAGAGTGCGACCGTCCTGAATAGGTACTGAATTGACTAAATTGTACATTTTATACCTACTAATAATATTTAACAAAATTAATATTACCATAACATTAAAGTATTCTAGTATTCCATTATGTTAACGAATATTTACGAATTGGTTTAAGTAGTTTTTATAACTCTAAAAACAGTAGTTGTATGCATCTTTATAAACATTTATTTGGAACTGATACCAATAGGCTCGGTGAGAAATGTTTTGTTGATGTTGTTATCAGGAATGAGATTCCAGTTTCTATGTTAATTCCAGTTTTAATATTATATATTTGTTATTCATTGTTAAGATAACTATTGCCCTGTCGAAATATTTGTTATACAGCTGTCACTGCAGAGTTTCACACATATTTCGACATTTAGTATGTAAAGATATAAACTGTATAAATAATAGTAATTGAATCCGTTTGTATATAATTTGAAGGAAATGTAATGTATGTTTCGTTAGTGTAAGGCAACCATATTGACTATGATAGTTGATTTCTAGTATTAATATGTAAAATGAAATTATTATTAAATAGCTAGTTATGAAGTAATTTGTGAGGAAGTTTGGAATTTTAAGCATTTGGAACGAACAGGGTGATGTTTAATTCTTTCAACCAAACTATTATCATCTAATAAAAGTTGATGTTCCACTTTGGACCACAGGTGTCAATCATTCCATTACATTGGATAGTATGATTCCATCTACTTTGGAGGTTAGTATCTACTAAATAACGTTAAGCAACCGACATGCCTTTATAACGTTAAAGATAATTAAAACAGCATTAAATTTTCTTATAAAAACAATTATATAACTTTTTTTTAATAATATGGTATATTATGTTTATATATTTTTTTATATATTAAGTATGTAATTTTTAATCCCCTGTATATTTTGTATAACCAAAGATCTCCGCAATCAACTATTTCATTTCATGTGGTTGAAGGAATGATGTTACAGTGTAAATAACAATTATTTACAAATCAGAATGTGTAGTGAGATAACGGTAGAAGTATTGTGTTATTTTCTAATATATTTAACGCATCACAAATGTAGGTGTTAATTATGATTAAGTATTTTAACTATTCTTAAAAATAACTGAAAGTTTTGTTTGACTCTGTTATTAATTAATTTAATGACAATACATCATAAATTTAAGAAAAATACTAAGCTTCCTTAGTTTAAAAAAATCTTTAAAATTATATAACAACTTTGGTACTTAAAAAATTTAAGTTACCAACTTTATGAGCATTAAATAATATTGAAGAAATATAGATGATCAAATTACATGTATAAGGGTTTGTATCAAAACATTCCAAGAGCATTTAACCAATTTTAAAATTGAATAAAGTTACGAAAAATATGTAAAATACACATATATGGAAGGAATATAATTATAACTGTTAAAAATTATCATGATTTCAAATTTTACTTTAGGTTTATATGATATTACATGTAGTAATGCTCGTTCACATCAACATTCATTAAACATTTCGTACAGTTTGACAAAATAAAAACGCAATATGGTAGTCTAGTCAGTTACTATTTTGTCCTTCCATTAGTTTTAACTGTGGGAAATACTAGGAATATATGTATTAAACATAATATTGTTAAATATAAAAATAGAAATGTATGTACCTTTAAAACAATACATTACATTCAATTTTATAAAGCGTCAATATTATTAAGAAAACTATTGATATATTTCTGTGATTTTAAATTGCATTGTCATTAACAAAATAAGCTAAATATGAAATTATATATTAATAAAACATATTTTACTATAAAAGTTGTTTGGTGTTCTCACAGTCCTACATATTAGTATTAAAAGCAAATATTGTATGTTATTGTATATATCAAAAATATGATGTGACTTAATTTGCTCTATCTATTACCTACCAATATTCAATATATGTTGTCCAAAATTCCACTTAGTGCAAAAAGTATAGACCAATTATCCTAAGGTTTATTTTGGAAGTACTAAAAAGTCGTCTGTGTCTCATGTAGGCTCAGAAAAGTCTTACTCGATTTATAAAAGCTAAATCTAGGAAATGAGCTATAAGATTTCCTTCAATATAATTTCTTATATCAGTAAAAATTGCATAATTTTATAAGAACTATCGTCATTATTAAACTTGCTGTAATGATGGTGGACTAATTAAGTACATCTTTATACATTTATTTTGCATATCCACATGCTCTATTTGAATTTTGATATATATATGTAGGGATATATATATGTATATCACAACTTCTACCTTATTGTAGTAATGCTTTTAGGTAATTTAGGCTTAAAGGCATACAGAAATAGTAAACAGACCTAAACTACAAATGAGCTTTTTTACAAATAGCGGTCTACACTACACACTATACTTTCATCTCGCTCAATAAATATTCAAATTCTACATTTATTACTCTAATTGCATGAAAAGAACTACTGCTTTGTAAACATTGTATTTCACTAGTTAACAATAAATACATAGGTAACAATCCTGTAACTACTTGTGGTTTTGCTGCTCACTCTCCACATTCCCCAGTTTAAAATCCATAGGTTTATCATACCCCATAATCTTGGCATAATGCAGCGGGTCCTTGAAATGCCTTGCCTCAATAAATAAGGGCTTCCCTTTGGCAAACATTGTTGTGAACATTCCTGGTATATCGGGTACATTAACATCTTCAACTTTAAAGTCCAACTGAAACAGATATTAGACAAACCTATAAAATTACTTTTGAACATGTGAACATGTGTTATGTGGGACAATATTTGTTACATGGGACAATATTAGTTTTAACAAATGATTTCATATTCATTTGAAATTATATTTTTAGCTGTGTCTGACTACTATGTTTGTTTGTTTTAAGGAAACTATTGTATATAGGTATGTGGTGGCACCAGTATAGTTTGGCCAAGGACTGTCTGCCTGGCTACCAGTCTACCTGGTGATGAGTTGCTACTGTTGCCTATGAACCTCTGTAATCAACTTCAGAAAAGATTAAATAAAGCTTTACCTGAGATTGGTTACAGATGTGTTGCTATCCCTGAGGACAAAGTATGTCTCCCTTACCACATCCTTCAAACCAGTTTACAATGGCGTTTAACACTACTATTATAAGGCAAAAAGAGGTATGGCAGTTGTATCTCCAGAATCAAACCACAAAGTTAAATGACCTCTTAGCCTTAAAATTTCTTACCACTTATCACGAGGTAGATTGCATGTTTATTTATTGCTTTGATTTTATAACACGTAGTAACAGTAACATAACCACGCAGCAAAAGGATACGGAAAAAGTCACACAGCTTGTCATTGAGAATCGTGACTGTGGTTTTCAATGAAAACTGCGAGAATTTATGTTTTATCTTATTTTGAATGTGTATTATTTTGAAATATACCAACGACTTACCTTCTTTGGAATGAGGAAGAAGCTGATTGTAGTAGTTGTATATGTTGATGTTGTTGGATCGTAGTGCACTTCAGTCACATACTTCTTAGTTATTAAATGCAACAAAATCGGCGTGATAAATGTGAAAAATCCGACCACAGAGCACATTGCTATGAGCAACGGCGTACTACCAATAGTAGATGCTTCTCGTATAATTATAGGCTGAGCTATCAAACCCGCCAAGCTCGAACAGAGAGAAAACACTTTTACAGCTCTTATTTGGGGTGTAAGAGGGCCATTGTAAATACATTCTAACTTAGAGTCTTCCGTTATTTTGCTTGCGAAATGCCTGGACAAATTATTCTGACAAACTCGTGCCAACTTGAGACTTGAAGCCACATCTTTGAATAGAATACAAGAAATTAAGGACTTGTTCTGAGTATATATGCTTCGTTGACAAATTTTTAACATTTTGATGAATATTTTTTAATTTTACATAGGTTACAAAACTGACATTATCTTAATTATTTCGTCCTGTTCACTCCAACGTCTCCAATCTTCATTGCTTTATGTCACAGTCGCCGTGACATTGACACTAATGACAGACAGAATGGGAATCACAGAGTACTTATATATACATAAGGAAAATGTTGTCAGCCATAGTTGCATTATTTACGTTTATTATCGATTAGGTATGTTTGATACGTTTCTTCGTTAATAAACGTTAAAGCTCTAACGTCACATTAAAGGCAAACTTGCAATTTGCAAATCAAAATAAAAATGGTTTTATAATAAAATACAACTATGGTTCACATTGAGCATAATTTTCACTTTCATCTATTTTGATTGTGGAGGTCTTACTCCAATATTTTGATTGGCTCTGCATTTGTTCATCTCTGTAGTGCAAACTACCTACCTTTCGGTTACAAATACAAAATGTGTACACTTGCAGCTCTGTTTAGGTATTTAATTATTACTACAGAAAACCTGTATTTATAAAAAACGTATTTACGTTGTAACTAAGAAAAATAATATATTCAAGCTATTTCTTCTAAATAATTTAATTTTTAATTACATGATGTACTGTACACGATTCGAAATTTTTTTGACCTTAGTGGAAGTAGATGTACTAACTTAGCCACACATTTTTTTAAAGATTATAGTTTCCATAGAAAGATATAAACACATTCCACAAAATCTTTCATACCTTTGACCACTTATCGTATATTATTTTATTCCTATTTATCATCCAAAAGGTACATGTAAAAAATAAACATGAAAAGTATGCAGAGTATCTAGTAACCATTATGTGTAGATACAAACTTATACTATACTAAGTTATTAAGTAATCACAAAATATAGTATAAGTTGAAACTTTAAACAATTCCTTTGAAAAGGCGATAATATTTCAAATAAAACAAATAATTATACCCTGAAGACCAAAGGCCTTATTTGCAAAGATAAGGAGGCGAATCAGGTCTTAAATAAGCACGGAGTGAACGGTGACAAAGCGGCTATCTATTGACGAACAAACACCTTTATTGATTTAGTTTATCTTTGAGTAAAGAGCATGCCTAATGTCTTTATATTGAGTAAACATTGCCGCATGCATAAAAACGTTGCTTATATTCACTATGGAGTCGTTTAGTATATTATTATTAAGTATATTATATTTATCTATTCTATTTAATTAAATACAGACGAGATTGCTTCTTGTATGAATACTTGTAAGTAATTAGTAGAAATCTTAGTGTCCTGAGGAGGTAGGTATACAGAGAAAATATTTATATTCTTACTTACTCTGAGGTTAATTCAAGAATTAATAGTATTTGCAGTATTGTATTATATTTGGCAAGCCGTATAAAGGATTATTGTTTTAGATATTTTAAATTAAATCTGAATATGTAGTGACAGGTTTTTAATCAAATGTATAATTTTAGATACACATCTAATTTTTTCGTGGTGAATCCAATTTGAAATATAATATACAAGCGATTATATATAATTATATTACCTGTTGTATTTTAAAAACATCAAAGCAATAAAACAAATAACAAACAAGCCGCAATTTTCCCGCCGAATTAACCAAGTTTATGAAACTCTGAAGAAGTAAGTCTTATTTTTCCCGCCTTTTCGAAAAGCTCATGTTTAAGTTCAGTGATACAATCGTAGGATTAAGAAGTTTATGATATAAGTTAAAAGGTTCCTTTTCATTTCACTTCAATTCTATCTACACGATCTATGGTACGATGCCGACGCGTATACGATGTGATAATATAAATTTTCTATCTCTTTTACTCATTAGCGATATTCAAGTAAACAGTAGTACTACACAGCCGTGCTATCTCTATCTCGAGTCGACTCTCCAATTTTGTATTTAAAGTTAGTATGCTTTTCGTACTAGTGAAGGGTTGACGCGTTACTTCGTAATAGTTATAAACACGATTGTTTATTTTGTGACTGAACAATATTTTACGATCAGAAGTATGGTGTTAAAATAAACTGATTGTATACTGTGATGTGAGGGATTGTATAATATATAATTTGGTTTTGTTGTATTGTTAATTTCCAAGATGAGTTTAGAGTTTATATTTTGGACAATTTTGGGCTTTATTTATGCTGCGGAGGCGGGAACTATCGGCGATCAGTGCGACTGGACTGGCAGGTACAAATTTATTTTTTCATAAATTGCTGGATATAGTTATTATTGATTTAACCTAACCATTTTCTTTAATGACATGTTCTTGTTTTTATAATATTTTATAAAGTAGGTAGTTATCCCGTTTAAGTCAATCATATTAAATATATGATAAATACATTTATTTCTTACTTAAGTTTTATTAGTAATTTAACTAGTTTAGTCGTGGTAAGTAGCAGAACCTAGTACTTACATATGAATATATCCGTGTATGGTATTATAACACAAATTCTGCAAGTTATCGGATTTCAAGTCTATTGACGGAATTCAATGTAATGTATTTAACGTAAAGTATGTTAATTATTAAAGTAAGGTATGTATAAGTATAAGAGTTTAAACCCAACGTTATAGTGGCGAATGCGTGTTTACAGAAGGAAGTCGGTTAAAGATATGAAAATAACAACCAGTTGCTTATTATCCATATACGCACAATTGGCACTTACTGTAATTCAATAAGGAAATACATATTTTTAAATACAATATGTCTACAAGGTTTAATATAGAAGATAGCTGAATTGCTTTGATGAGTCTTACACAAAAATGATTTTACAAGGGTTGACATTGACAAAAAATATCGTCCATATATGAATACATAACACGTACAATTATATACATACTATATAAAAACAATGCCTTCTTACAAATAGTTCCTGACGCGAATTACAATCTGCGGTCTTATTCCATTTCAGCGCGCCTGTCTCGCAGATACTAGGTATTACGGGCAGTCTAACCTACGTTATTAACTTGATCTCAGTCCGTGTGGTTTTCCATTATAATTACTGGTATAATAATGGCTCATTCCAACATTCCAAAGTTTATAGCTGACCAATGACCATCTACCTTGTTATTATTTTGTGGACATCTGTCCTGTGTGTAATCATTCAAGCAATTGTAACATATCTGAGAATTTAAATGAGTACCTATGTTATACTTATTTCATTGGTATATTTTTACCACAGGATAAAAAGGAGTTTGTTAGTATAAGTTTAGCCAGTTAAACCCAATACATAGGAACTAAAGGCTTATTTATATCCAAATTTTCTAAGGTTGATGATGGGTACATCTATTTTCTATCGGCCTAATGTTACACGATATATTCCTTCAGATTTCGGCTTTATAAGTGAGTGATCACACTGAGTGTGATTTACTTCTGAACACGTTAATTTCAGTCCAATAAGTTGCCTTTAACATCTTACAATTAACTGAAAAGTATGAACATGATATCTTATAGGTATAAAAGATTAAAGTTATTATTCAAATTAAGTATAATCACAGTCCCTAAATCATTCATATTTGCAATTCTACTGCATTCCGATTCTCCATACGATCCTGGCCTAAGGCAAAATCTGTATCAGAGATTCAGTCGGCAATTTCTGCCGTCTGCTGTGATAGGGCCGTCAAACAAAAGAAAAACCCGATTCTGCATTACATTTGGTCATTCCGCAACAAAAGGAAACACACATTATTTGAATCTTGGCGACTTGTCTAAGAAATTCAATTACAATACTTAAGTAACTCTAGTTCTTCTTCATTTCTTATAAAAATCCATAAAGTCGCGAGTGTTGGTCTGCACCATCAGTGTTTGACGGAAAGTGAAATAAAATCGGAAAAATGTTTATTCAAAGCTAAAACTGGACATGTTACAACCCTAGCCAAGTTGCGTGTGGAAAATTATTGTCGTCAAATGAATGTAAATTATTTATTCGCTGATGAACCACAGTGATGATCAAGTACGAAGGTATGTTAAAGATATGCGAATGGAACGTTAAAATGGGTAAATTTATAAACCTTTAACAACTTAAACTGCTGGCCCCAATTTCGAGAATACCATTAACAATATACTGAATTGACGAAGTTCAATATAACATTAGATAAATTCTTTACAATTCCTGCATTAAATCCTATTCCTACGTTCAAATTGGCTTCAATGCTAATATAGCAGGTACGATTTTTACAATTATAGAAGTAGCAAACGAAGTAAACGAGCACGTAGTCCACCTGATGGTAAGTGGCAATTGCCGGCCGTGGAAATCTGTACTCAACTTCACATAAGATTAGAGTCCTACCTGAGGTGGATCACAGATACGTGCTACCTCTGAGGATTAAGTCAGACCGAGTCGGATACGTCTCTCTAACCACTTACCACACTAGATTGATTATAACAGCATCTCATGTAAGATAAGCAGTAAACCCTGGAGTAGTAAATTTCACACACAATATAAAAAACTGAAACAAGAACACAATATGTTTCTTTACATTAATAAACATTGATGTTGCGGTTATTGTGAATGTACAGTTATATGGTCAAAATTCATATTCAGTGTCATCTATAATAAATATGAAAGCCCGAGGTCAACATTTTCTTGCGAGCCATTGTCCACCATCGACTTAACAATACCGCCATTTGTATGTATCGAGGACAAAATTATAATATTGATTCTCGTGACAATTGGATGCTGAGCTTTAATCGCCCGTTTAAATAAATGTTCCCCAATATTTATTACCTTTATTTAGCAATACAATATTAAAAAGTTAAGTGTAATCCGGTTATTGAAAGTATGAAATATTGCCATAATAATTTATACTATATTTAAGCTTGATTGCGTAATGGGCAAAATGATTAATGCTGTTTTATTAAGTAAAAAGGTTTCACTACCTAATTTGTGAATTTTATCAGGTTTCTTAATTGGCTCCATCGAATTACTTTACAACTTAAAAGCAAAAAATGATTACCAATATTTAATATTTACCACTACTTGAAAATAACGTTGCCAGCATAGTGATCTTCTCGAGTATAATACAAAGTTAACCCATGTCATCAGTACGGCGTCGTCTTAGTATCTATTACTAGGAAATTTCATTTCTAAGCCAACAGTCATTAAGCCAGTCTCCCATCATCACATCGTAACATTAAAAGACAATAATTGTTATTGCTAATGCACGCGCCGGAAGCATTGATAACGAGGGGCGATTGCAGGCCGAATCAACAAGTGAGGTTTCCCATCCACTGGTGTGGGGTGGCGTGGGAAAGCATGGGAAAAGCGTTCACGCAACCCCGCTGTTTGCACGTGACCCTTCCGCTCGTCGCTAGGGGTAGTGTTTCCGAAACGCTTAATTGTTTCAATTCGATAAAAGGTTCGTAGTATCGATTTCGTGGATACATGCGGCCACCAGTTGTGTAGTTTATAGAGAACGATTAAGATTATTTAATATTGATTGGTTTCCATAACTATGTATACTGAACTATGACCATACTGAGTATCATGTATATTGATGGTCTTATGTAATCAGCTTACTCTCGAATTATGTCATATTATAAACTTTTTATACTGGGCTATATTTGTATCTTTCATCATGTAATTCACATTTATGTATTCATCATAATAATTTGAAAGAAAATTGAATTCGCTGAATACATATTTTGAACTAAATAACTGCACATAATTTATTGGGTAGCAAGTGCCCCGCGGATACAATTGTACAATAAGTATATGTCCATTTGGAATAATGTAGCTTTCTAATAGTAAAAATAAATGAATTGGC
>DWRA01002069.1:0-14921 GCA_018250295.1 Spathilepia clonius
GCCATCATCCTTCCCAAGGTCGCTGTTTATGCAATTCGAGATTCCACCGCCTGTAACCCCAGAAGCTTCCTACTAGTCGCCTCTTCCTACAGGCAGGGGATACCGTAACACAATTTTGGCCCGAGATTACAGGGACAAAACAAATATGCCCTAATTTTCAAGTTTCGTTTTTAGCGTTCTGTATCCAAAAAACGGAACCCTATTACTAAGCCTCTACTGTCCGTCCGTCAAAGCTCTGATTTGTCTGAGGTCTTAATCTCCTAAACGAACAATACCCATGAAGGGGCGGCAGTTAATGTAGAAGGCGTTTTAAAAACATTGTTCTTCTACGCTACGTTGTATTGTGGGTAGTATGGACATACATAATGATAGATACATTTTTCCAGATTCAGAACAGGGATATAAATATATTTTCACGAACCCTGACGGGAGTCGAACCCTGAGCCTTGCGTTGTCATTATGTCACGAAATGACGATAGATAAATCTGAATAAAGTATATGCATTTAATTTTATATATGTGTATTTTATATTGTTTATTATGGCTATTTAGGGTCATTAGTGTTATGTAGGGTCAATCGCGCAATGTACACGTATGCTACGAGCTTCTATCATCAATAATGCAACTCTAAAATAACTGCAGTTTCACTTTGACTTTAGACTTTTTATATCTTAAAAAAATATCTAATTTTCCTGAAATGAAACAACTCGAAAACTAGTTGATCATAGCCGTTTGAATTATATTAATTGATTAAGGCGTCGACGAATAATCAGTGAACATACATAAAAAGATACAAACAGCCAAACATGGCGTCCCCTTCTTCTATAAAATGCGAAAAGAAGTCATCTTATTTAGTACAAAAATAAAGTATTTAGTTCCATTGCTAAATTTTAATGACTCGGTGAATAAACCAGTCGTAAGTATTTTATCTGTTACTCACTTCAGAATAGGACATTAAATTTCTGCCTTGACATATTAAAAAAATAGAATCGAAAGTAACATGAATAACTTCTTCGAAGACTGTGATATTTTGTTATCTTCTCTGGTGGTTACAAATGTCTCTAGGCGACGGAAAATCACTTTTCAATAGCATATATGATTTGTTACTGGGTTTAAACTATAAATAGTAGACTACACCTTTTGTAATTTGGTATTCAAGTGCTGGACATTGTATGAAGACGACGTTCACAATTTGCCATAGTTGAATTTACGTAACTAAGCAAGTTAAATGTATTGTTAGGACCACGCGTTATAGTACAACTGAAATTTATTACTGACGAAGTAGAAATAGTTTCAATACAGAAGAATTTACTAAAGAACAAGCTTCAAGGCTTTTTGATAAACAGGAAGTTTTTATTTATAAATTGTTCCTTCGGTATGCTAATAGGTGGCGTTGTATACATCAAAAA
The DNA here is from genome assembly GCA_018250295.1 of Spathilepia clonius. Classification (NCBI taxonomy): domain Eukaryota; kingdom Metazoa; phylum Arthropoda; class Insecta; order Lepidoptera; family Hesperiidae; genus Spathilepia; species Spathilepia clonius. The sequence goes on from DWRA01002069.1 coordinate 1,409, forward strand.
TTTACGAGGTTAATTTAATAATGTGTCCCAATAAATACATAGGAAATCGGGTCCTCGTGTTTATAAAAAGTGATTTATCTTATGGCTTATTTGTTTATTAATAGCATTTTATTATTCAATAAACCGGAATGTCGCTATAAAGTTACGTAATGCCAAGGAAGGAACTTGCATAAAAGTTTCATGAACTTCGCCGATATGGGACAAGACTCGCACTATTTGACGCCGGGTGAACGACCCTGCGTAATGTGCGGTTTTGTTCTAAGATTCCCTGGTACTTGTGTTGTTCACAAGTTTCTTTTATGTTTTCTATTTTATTTGTAATACTAATTATATTCCTTAATTAGGAATTACTTCTTCGTATATAATATTTACACATGCGAGACATTTGTAGTTTTTTGCCGACTTTTTAAAAGGAGAGGTGCTATGTTCGGTTGTATGTATCTTTTTAAGTATGTTCTCTGTTTATTCCTCCACGCCTTAACCAATTAATATAATTCAAACGATTATAACCAATTAGTTTCCGAGTAGTTTCATTTCAAGGAGATCAGATATTTTTTTAAGATGTAAAAAGTCTAAAGTCAAAGTGAAACTGTATAGATTATTTTAGAGTTATGCCGCTATGCCACTGTCCATTAAGCACACAAAACTTCCTGACTAAGACTAATGTAAATAAAAATGTGAAGGGAGAGAGGGGGGGAATAACCCAAAACCCCCTTGTTATGCACATTACTGAGAAACACGCTTCCATGAACCCCTAAACCAAAAAAGGTGAGCAAAGAAAGCGAACTTACTAAGCGAATGACTAAAGGAGACAATTTTAGACTCCTAATGAAAGCCATAAATATCTCCATTTCACGTGTACCATAGAACATCCTCGCTCAATATCTTTCGACGGCTCAGCACGGCCCATTATTTCCCACGGCCGACGCAGCCATTTTGTTCAACATAAACAATCTATTATCGGGCCGCGACACCTAATTGCTGTGATCAATTTTAGCCGCTCTGCCCGTGATTTTAAATCTCTATTCTCGAGAGCCGTCTAAGACTACGTTCGTAATAGTGTACTTATGCTTACAAAACAAAAATGAACTAAACTGGCCAAATGTTCCCCCCCCCCTAATTCCCCCTACTACAAGTACTAACATACTTAAAAGGGGGTACCCATCAAAAATGTTTACAATGTACTACTTTTGAAGCAATAAATCTTTTTATCTTTTTATCTTTTTTTTAAATGTAGAGTATGAAGCTGAAATTATAAAAAAAATACAGACTAATTGACAAGTGACATTTTTGAAGTCGGTTAAAAATAGCTGCAGCTTTCTTTGTGCCTCACAGCTAGGCATAGATCTCTAACTATTACAAAAAAGACCTGGATAAAAGTCCGCCTAGCTGCGCCAAAGCAATTGATGGAGAAAGGAAGTTACCTAATACAAAGACTTCCATAAGGCCTCTGACAAGGTTTTCTACTTTTTTTAGTCAGTGTTGGTAGAAAATCAGCATAAACTTCACGTGATGGTCACTGCTCCCCATTACCATCTGTAATTCCCGATAAAACGAGTGTGCTTCCCGAGATCGTCCCCACAGATGCACTGCTATCCCTGCGTACTAAGTTGGAACACCTTAGATGTCTTATTAAGTAGCAATGAATAAGGCGGCGGTGTCTTCAGAGTCAAACCTAAAACCCAAAGCTAAAACCCTTTGTGGTTCTAAGACCTTTAAACTCAAGTGGACGTCATCCAATGATAAAAACTGGAAACGACGGCTTAATGAACTCTCGAAAGAACAAAACGCGTATAAAACCCATCACCCATCTAACTGTAGTGTGGTAAGGAAGATAAACTTAACGAGGCATTCCGATTTAGTCCTCAGGGGTAGCAACGCATCTGTGGTCGACTTCAATTGGGATTCTACTCTTATCTGGGGTGGATCACAAATGTCCATGGGCGGCAGTTGCCACTTACCATTGGGTGGACTGCAAGCTCGTTTGCTACTCCAATGTATAAAAAATAGATAGAAGTATCTGTTTGTACTTTCAAAATAACTGTATTTTACTGAATGCACATTCAAGTATATAATACATAATGCTACTTATAACAAAAGAAAATAATAATTTCTGAATGTCTGAATACATATATGTAAAGCCTGGACCGATTTGCACGTGACTTTCATTAGCAGACAATTGATGTAATGACTATTAGGCTACTTTTATTTTAGAAAATGTTTTAGGATTAGTTACAACAATTAAATCCATTAAATCGAGTAACTATGATTCAGGAGTCTATTTACAGGATTTATATTAATTATATATTATGATAAATGTTTGTTATCGCTTAACAATTTCGTTTGACATAGGATTTTTTCAGGTTGCTCGATAATAAAAAAATTTTAGACATTGAAAGTTTATTCTTTCAATTTGGCATTAATAATTGAAATAAAAATATGTTTCGTTTAATAGTAACAAATTAGGTATGTATAAGAAGGTGACTAATACATATTTCGCAGATTAAAGCGATTTTCAGTTCAATACTGGATAACGATTTTTATGACGATAAAAATAATTATCGGTACAAGTGATTGTCCCGAATGCTACTAATGATTTCTGGTTCCCATCGGTCACCATTACTGAGCAACTTCTCCTTGTTATACAGCAATTCTTCATGGGTCTCTGTACAATACTCGAAGTTGGGCCCTTCAACGATCGCGTCAACTGGGCACGCCTCTTGGCAGTAGCCGCAGAAAATGCACTTTGTCAAATCTAAATCATATCTCGTGGCTCGTCTAGAACCATCAGATCTTTCCTCGGCTTCTATTGTTATGGCCTGGGCGGGACAGACCGCCTCACAAAGCTTGCACGCTATACATCGTTCTTCGCCTGAGGGGTATCTCCTCAGAGCATGCTCTCCTCTGAAGCGAGGTGAGAGCGGACCCTTCTCGAATGGATAATTAATAGTTGCTGGTTCCTTGAAAATGTGGCCAAGAGTCACTGCGAAACCTGAAAAGAAATGTTTATTACAATAGAAACAATGTTCGTTACGGGTACTCACGACATGGGTACGAAAATTAATCGAAAGTTCTAGTACGCAGAAATTTTCTTTTGATCTATGATGGGTAAAAAATTCGACATTATAACGGGAATATTATTAAAAGCGGGCGTAAGTAGTATATTAAAAGAACGGAGGAATATGAAAGAAAAAACTATAAGCTTCCTAATAATAATAGTAACTTAACGGCAGTCCAAAATCTGGCAACAACATAATATCAGGAGAACTGAATGTTAATTTTGCTGCCTGTAACACAATGACACCGTTTAGAGTATTCAGAATGCAATCCATTTTTGGAAGAACGAAATTGATCCTAGTCAAACGTAGGCTGAATATTAATTAGTTATACGCATATGGCAATAAAATTAAGTTGTCTGTCTATGATATAATCATGGCACCAATATGTACCAAGAGCATGGTACCAAGGGCCAAGGGCATGACAAGTGTATGACATCAATATGTATCACACCGGTACCAAGGCACAAAAATAGATAAGTAATTTTAAAGGTGAAATTAACCATATGCTTGTAGGTGAACTGAAGTAGCAAAGAAGAATCTTCTTCAGCTAATGGAGAGCAACTAGCGTTCATACGTATATGTTGTTGCTTCAAAATCAAAAATCAAATCAAAATCAAAATATTTTATTCAAAGTAGATCCTTTACAGAATTCCTTTTGAACATCAAGATTTTACCACCACTTCACTAGGTGTTTTGTTATGGAGAAGAAGTGGCGAAAGAAACTCCATAACACACATCTTTTAAATTATCTCCTTATCTCCTCACCCCTTAAATAATTAAAAAATGCACGTAACCCTTAGCGAAAGTGTGGCGAAAGAAATCGTAGTGAAACCTACAAACTTAAGAGAGTAGATTTGGTCAAAACTTACGAAGACTACCGATCGCCACCTGGCTTAGCCAGTAATGAATTATAACGTCTCATTCTGGGACATGACCCCAGATGTATAGATGATACTAGGATACAAGGGAGAATCCTACCCTACCCTTTGCGAGAAGAACCAGGGATGGAAACTTGTTTCATCTAAAACCTTATTTCTTTCCAGGTATGCTTCGCTGAGCAAGGGATACATGTCATTTGCTAACGAAACCTTATTAAGGATAGCTGGAGGGCCAACCCTTTAGTACATTTTTTTTACTTTTTACCGACCTATTCTGCCGACGATGTTAAACGAAAATTTATAATTATATCATGTGGTTACCGGGTTTAATTAACTTTATCTCTAGCTTGAAGACTTCATTTGGCTGTTTTAAATTTGTCTAGACTCGTAAAAAAATCTTATACAATTAAGCATAATTAACTATTATGAAATCAGTGATTTGTTTTTAAATAGGCAAGATAATTTCTTATCTAAAGCGTGACAAATTACAAAAGCCCATTTTAATATTTTTTTTCCATTTGTCTGTCTTTTGCAACAATGTTGAACTGGTAACCTGATAACGAAAAATTAAAAGTAAATTATAATGAGCATTATATTTTTCTCTATTTACATATAACAGGAGTTAACAATTCATTCTACAGCTCTTACAAAACCCCTCTGGATTTAAACTACCCTAAAAAGGGAGAATTGAATTATATTTACCGTTTGATAACAGTCATCATAAACAACAAATATATAGTAATTTCAGAATCATTTAAATTATTATAATGAAACAGGAAATAAACTGTTTTAACTATGTAATCCTAAACCCTTCAGACAGTAATATTGGTTTTCAATGAGGCGGCTGACGATCTTAATTAGTTCTAAGATTTCAAAAACAAATCCATTCGTGTTGAAAACAACTCTGAGATAAGCAAAGTACGGACGCGTACTTCTACTGATAGAAGTAGCAAAATTAAGAACTCTATAAAAACAATTCTGCAAAAATTGTATAAAGTAGCAAAGTGACACATGTTGCATCTGGAAAAGGGTTAGCGGTGGTGGTTAAACTTTGTCGTCGTCGCTAATTAACAAAAATTTCATAAATTATAGGGTAGAATACTTTTTAATTGGAGTAAGTGACGACTTCTATGCTCATAGACCTAAAAATCCCAAGGCTAAGCCTTGGGACTTTTCCAGTGGCTACCACGGATACACACAATGACAAATACACAAACAACCAGAGCCAGAACAGAAATCTAAACTCAACATATCTGTCTGGTCGAGGATCAAACCCGGTACCCACTGAGTGTACAGTTGGCATAATGACCACATCGCTACGCGGGTGTGTACTGGATTAATGGGAGCCATAAAGGAGACAAACTTATCAAAGACGTTCCAACTTATTTCTCAGGAGAAGCGACATATATGTGGCCGACCTAAGGTAGAATTCTATGATTATCTGGAAGGGCGGCAATATCCATTTATTGCTACTTCTATACTATAAAAAATAAATATCGCTTACTAAACATCTGAAAGTAAACATTACACATTTTAAAATGCGTAGGTATATGAAACTGAACAAATAAATTTATGACTACGGTAAAATATTATTTCTATTGCCAATATATTTCGAATTGAGTGGCACGGATCATACGCAATCGCAGCTATACTTTATTCGTTTTCTCGTGAAAGCAACCGGATATTACTTGCAACTCGTTGCAAATACTACGTAAAAGCTGGGAAAACTAAAAGTAAAACTGTTTGATGTAAATCTTTATTAGGGGTATCTTCACATTTAATACGAAGACGACTTTAGTCGATGTGAAACAGCTGGCGATGACTTGGCTCCGATTGTAGTCGATCATTTAACTCTACGTCGCGTCAACCACGCAGAAATTTAGCAAATGACGTTGTATGTCGAATTTTAAGTTCGACTGTTCCTCATTGACAAATCCAGCGAGTTCCTTATAGTTCCTTATTAGACGCTTTTCAAATGTTTCAGCTATAGGCATCGATGACCGATAATATTTCATCAGTTGTGTAACCTCACGGCATGGAATTCATGATGCTTGTTTCACCGATTAACAGTGAGTGACATACAATAACATACAATAAGATATATTCAAATAACAGTTACTTTTTTAACTTGTGTTCTAAAATTACTGCTAGGTACTGCTTAATAAGATGAGTCTAATAAGGCTAAAACACAAAGATACATTGTAATCTGGTACATCATCAGATCAGATCAATAATATCATATGCTTGCATTGTCATTTCTTCTTCTACAATTATTGTCATAAAACAGAGTAGGTAACAAAGGTAAAAGTTTATATTTAAAAATTGAAGCATAAAGTTAATTTAGAACGTGTTTCTCTCTCATAAAGTAATTTCAAAAACGACACCTTTTCTGGAAGTAATGTCAACTCAATAAATAAAAAAACATGCACCCATCTATTTACAATTATATCATACAAATTAGTATAACAAGTTTAAGTACTAAATAAAAAATAGTGTGTAATGCTCCTAAAAGATAAAATACAAACAGAGAATATTTTAATACATCCACCTACTAAAGATTTAGACAGACTAACCGCTGCTCAATATCGCCTATGGACAAAGGCCAAAGCCCTCTATTTTTTTTTAACGAGGAAGGGCCAATTTATCCAACTTAAGTGAGACTTTTTGGATCCTTGAACCATAGTCCATCAAAAATGCATTGTACTTTATATTCAGTCTATTTTTCATATTTAAAATTACTTAATCTTATCTATTTCCATAAGATTTACTTACCTCTAATAAACTCGGTCCAGAATATAGTCTGTGCAGCCCTATCAAAGAAGTCACTCATGGTCGTTGTCGGTGGTTTGTCGTTTACGTACAAGAAATTAACATCGTACTTCGTCCGGGGGCAGCAGTAGAACGGCGGTACGGGGCTACAGTACGGATATTGTGGATGCGGTAAGTTATCCGGATATGGTTCCTGTGGACACTCTCCTTGCATATGCTGATCGCAGTACATGCGAGACCGACCATATATTATCTTCACTCTCCTGAAAATGCAACCCGAAATACTTCTATTAAGAATTACGGAATACATATTATATTCTTATTGTTATAGAATCTCGAGATGACATTAGTGACGGTAAAAGCCATTTAATTTTATCTTCGGCCCCACTAATGGCCATTACGTTTTTTCGCCTAAAGAGGTCGGCGTTTGATGTTTATTCGATCGATGGAGTCCGGCGGCTGTGGAATAGGAAGTAATTCTACGGACGAATGATTGTAATTTATAAATTTTAGCCAATTTCTTCAGTTGTTATTTTCACGTGCTAAATATTTTTATCGATTGTAGTCAACGAACGTAGCTCTATTCTGGCCCCGAGACTTCAGGTACGACCACAATAATGTAGGCGTATAGCCGCCTACATTCTTTTTTAAATTACTTAATGAACTTACTAATTCATTTTAACATTGATATCTAAAATGTTTGTAAACAAATATCATTCCAAATATTAAACACGTTCAATGCAAAACACACACACAGGTTAAAAAAAGTACATATTCAAATTATACAAATATATTTGCGTCCTTATTCTATTCGACTGTTACTGGGATCGCGTGCAAAGTTGTTTTGATCGTTTTCAGTTTTATTTGAAAACAGTTACTTAGATCATATTTGTTTTTCTCAACGATCTAGAAATATATTTTCTTCTATCAAAAGGTCAAATTATTAGTAATTCTGAATTGGTAATTTTAGTTGTGAACGAGAGACAAACGTGCTTGTTTTGATACATTCGATTCCATTTACTTTGTCTCTGAATATTCAGGATGGTTTTATTTTAGTATCTGCTTTGGCAATTTAGTTTCATATGATTGTGTATTATTTATTTTGTTATACCTGTTGGCTATAAGTATCGATATTGATGTATCAATAAAAACGGTTTCTTGCTTACATATTTTGTATCAAAATCTTGCTTATCGAAAAGCCGGCATTGATATGTGACGGATTACGCGTTCACATTTCATAGAGCTAATAACACACTGTTTGTCAAAGGTCAGTGGGGGACAAATATTGATATAGAACTTGCTCGGTCTCACTGTTCGTGCTTTTGTTCCGGAAATGAGCGATTTTTATTCCATGTTCGCTATGCGTCTGCAAATACAGGGTTGTGATAGCTTAGTGATGTACGATATAATCCGCTTTCAAATTCCGGTCAGGTACGTCCTGAGTATACCGTATTTTTAATTATACCGTTCATTAACGGTTTCTTTATGTGATGACTTGATGGTAAGTGGCAACTGCCGCCAATATATATCTATAATCGACCACAGATAAGATATTAATATTGATCAATCATGGAGTTAAATGAAACGTACCCCAGGACCGGGTGCCACAAAATAATTTTTCACCAGATCTCATCGCAGTCAAAAATATAGTACTGCGTACTGTTCACAATGTTATCAGACATTCTACGATGATGATAGTTTTCGATTTCCAAAAACAAATATGTATATACTCAGTCCTTACTACGTATTCATTATAGCAGCGCTTATTATATGCTGTTCTGCTTATTATGGGTCATCACATAGATACAATCGTAATAACAGGTCGTAACCATAATTACGATTGAATTCGTTACTAAATTAATGGATCACGCGTGTTGCCAAGAATAAAACTATGATTTGTATCTTATCGCCAATTCTTGATAGAGCAGCGTGATGAGCTTGTTCCTACATTTGTGAGCTGACCAGCTGTAAAAGCCGTTAGGTATTAGTCTGTATTACAGTTAAATACAAGAGAAAATAAACTTTCGATGCTGACGTATAAAACAAATACATAATAATAAACAAAAAATCGGCCAAGTGCGAGTCGGACTCGCAGGCGAAGGGTCCCGTAGCATTATCATTAAATAGCAGCGAGCAAAACAAAATATATAATTATTTTTATTAATTATTTATCAAACATATGTTTACAAACAACTACCAAAACAAGTTTGTTTTTCATAGTGTTTGTATGAATTACAAAGTTTTGTTATTCGGTTTTTGAAAAAATTCTATATCTCAAAAACTGTCAATCGTATCTTGTTTGAATTAATTTTCGTTGAAACTTTTCCTTGACATCTACAACATATGTTTAATCCAGAATTTTCACTTTCTTAGTTTAAAAGTTAGATGGGGGGACATATTTTACCGCTTCGAAAGGGTTTATCGCTCAAACAATCGACTTTGAGAAAAAAAGGGTTTTAGAAACCTCAATGTCATTTTTACGACCTTTCTAAAGACACACGTGTAGGTAAAATTAATTTTTGTTTTTTGAGTTTCATTTCTATATATGGGGAGCCCACCTATGTTTTAATATATTTTTTATTTTTGGATATAAGTCGGAAAGCGGCTTACAAAATACACTTACCTACCAAGTTTCAATACTGTACTCTTAATAGTTTTCCGAATTAAGTGGCTGTGACATACGGACAAACGGACAGATGGACATGACGAATTTATAAGAATTCCGATTTTTGCCATTTGGCTACGGAACCCTAAAATGTCAGAATAAAAAATAAGTGACATATAAAATAATCAAATGTAAATAAAAACGATAGCAGTTTATGTTTGTTGGAATGATCGGTTTACTGATTGCATAAAAACGTTCAAATCTATCACTTGAATCTCTAGTAGAGGCCCAATATTTGTACAAACTTACAAGAGCAAGGCCTTATGCAACCGCGTTAAACTACTTATAATATCTATATAGGTGTGCTACGGATAAAATAAAAATGATATCTTTAGTAGTTACACCAGCAGCAGTTTAATGGTAAATTTTTAAAGGGTAGTAGAACCAGCATAGCTCAAGCAGAGAGTCACCACCGGCATGCATATTTCCAATGTGACATAGATCTTGTGTTTCGGAGATAACTTGTGAATGCCAGCTGACTTACATAATTAAGTCTTCAATAAATCTATGATCGGCTTCAAGTAGAAACTCTGCTCTACAAGAAATTTAGTAGCAAACGTACATCGGCGGCAGAGACCACGTACGATCAGCTGAAATACAAGCTCATTTGATACTTCAATTCTTAAAAAATGTAACGTAATTTGTACGTTAAAGCAGTTTATTAGCATTAATGTACATGTTATTAACCGACACATTACTACCCATATTCAGTTTGAAACAACTTTCAATCTACTCTACTCTACTTATGGGCAGTAACATCCACACTATTGCTCTACAGTTATGGATTTGAAAACTACAGTCTCGTAATAAATAGTTAGAGGATGCGATCTAATCATCTTATGTGAGGCGCACTCGATAAATTATTGCACATACGTTGAATTGAATATTCAGTCATCACAACAGACTAGAGTAGAATAGTCCAATTTGAGAATTAATGTTTAAAGGACGTAAAGGATTTTATACCAAAATTAATGTATCAAAAATATATCACGATTGAGTTGGTTAACAATCCTAGACAAACCATGGTTATTTTAAAAGTCTATTTTTAAAAAAATCTGTTTCGCAACATTTTTTACTAATTGAGGTTATATAGCCTATATATGTATAATATATACACAATTTTTTCCAGGCCATACACATAATTTGCGGACGAATGCTACTAGTGTACTCGTGGTCGTGACAAAGGGCGTTCAGAGGAACACCGTGGGGTTTTAGCTGGTACGAGTCCGGCATATCCTTTCCGCTGCTCCGCGGCTGAGAGGAACCCATGATGGGTTTAGCCACGAAAAAAGGCCAAACATATAATAGGCATAAAATACTAAATTTAAAATGTTTTTTTGTTTCGATCAGTAAGCCGATGGATGAATTAGCTAACGATCATAGTAAGTGGCTACAGCCGCCCATGGATGTCTGTAGTCGACCCCAGTTACAATTAAAATCCTGACGTGAGGTAGTCGATCGCAAATGCAATGCTACGCACCTGAAGACTAAAGTGGAATGCTTCAGATAAGTATGTTACCTGAACCAAACCCTTCAAATACGAAAACAACACATAAGACTGTTGTTATTAAGCAGAAAGATGTGCCGGCGCTGAAGGCGGAATTGGACCACAAAAGATTGTATCATCTTTAAAGATTTACTGTCTTTATTACATAATATAAACAAAGATAAAGAGAAAATAAAAAACTAATGCTAATTAAACTAAAATTAAAAACTAAACTCTAAATATTTAAATATAAATAATAATTATAAATTAAATATGTCATCCAAAACCCCAACTTGTGGCATAGTGCCCAGAACAATGGCAGCGTTTCCTCGCTGTATAGCGAGGCTAATTTTTTGAGCGATAATTTTTTAATTTTTTGATTTTTTTTACTGTCTTGTAAATTGGATATTAAGCCAAAATTAATTTCAAATCAAAATATTCGTAGTTCATCTTCATTTAGGACCGGTATATACAAACTATTTCTAAACTATGCTGCACGCAACGCCGTTCCTCCAATACATTCATGCAAATGCAAATAAATCAATAAATTTTAATTTCGTTTAAACAAAATTCAATACCGATATAAAAATATGATACTTCGAATATACCAGCCGTTTTCTAAATATCTCATATAAATCAGTAGGTTCAAAGCACAAGACGTCTCTAGACTAAGTGACGTGGTTGTCCAATGTGTCTTACGGGGCCGTTTCCTCGGCAAACGTAATGGAGTGGCTTTGCCGACTTAAGCATTGTACGCCCGATCCATCTATGTCAGTTGGTGTAACAAAATGAGCGTGCGTCGGTCGGTGTTCAGGAATATGAACGGTGATCATGAGTAGACGTCGCATTTGATAGAAGATGGTGCAAACTTCTGTGGTTCGACTCCGGCGCCAATACAACCACGTCTAGATTTTTATACCGAAAACAACTGTGTGTAGCGCGTTCCTTCTGGTTTCAAGGGCGTGGTAAGAAAGACATACATATGCGAGGTTTACCATCTCAGTCTTCAGGGCAGCAACGCATCTGTGATCGACCTCTGGTAGAACTCTAATCTTATGTGGGGTTGATAACAGATGTCTATAGGCAGCAGTGGCCACTTACCACCAAGTGGAATGCATGCTCGTTTGATATTTAAATAATTATTATATATGAGATATAGTTAGAAATTTGCTTACTATAAAATCAGCTGGGTAAGACTATAGAACACTTGCAAATTACTAAGACTTATGTAGATTAATAACTTCACTCTAGTTCGATGTTACTTATTAAAACTTTATAGCTTGGTATCCTTACAGTATTAGAACGGGTAAGGCTTCATACACCTATGAGGCCATTATGGAAAACTTTCTAGCGTATAAGTTTCCTTTTCAAGAAGTTTTCCTTCATCATTAATGTTAGCGGTAATTAATTTAAACTGCATTATATATAAAAAAGTTGGCTAAGTTTTGAAGCCATATATCTGATTTATGAGACTTTATTACGAAACAAGCTAAATGCAAACGCTAAAAGGGTTTTAACAAGCTTGTTTATGCTAAAGTCGAATACATATTGATAAAAAATAAATCTGTGAAAATCCAATTTCTCGAAACATCTCATATTCATACGTCTGGAGAATTGATGTCACGCTAACTACCGACGTCGGGTACTTATGCCGAAAACCTCAACGAAAGGAATGTAAGAAATTGAATTCGCCTAGCATTATGCTTTTCTAAACAAACGTTGTATTGGCTTCGAATCTCTTAACGCATAACAATGGTTGAAGCGAACTCGTAGTCGTTAGACGAGCTCCAACAATATTATGTTCATATTATTATGTTTTATTCCTTTTATTTGTTCACGAGAAAATGCGCGCTTTGCCGGCATTTCAATCTTGTGTATGGGATCCAGTAAGAAAATTATAGATGTAGGAGCAGACTGGCTACCTAATTAAGGATATAAAAAGGAATTATGAACAATAATGAGTTACTTTTGGAGTCGTACTCCAAAATTAGGATGTCATGTTTACGTGTGCGTACGTGTTTTTACGTTTATGTGTAAGTAAGTCATTTATAAAAGTAAAAAAGGAGTTAGTAGAAAAGTTAAAAACTCTAAAACTCGGTAACAACGCCACCCAGTGGGTCCAATTATAGCCAAAAACCATGTAGTCTTGGTAGGAGAACGAACACACGCACACTAAAAAATTACATACTCATATAAACACATTTAGTCTTACCAAACCTTCAGCAGTTTCGTAAACTACGTAATCATAGTCTGTTATACGTACAATACAGCTACTGTATAATTCTTACGGTATACAGTAACAAATACCATAATACTTGCATTAACATATGAGAAGCTTTAGTTGTCGGATTAGCGCGGTTTTTATAGCAAAGTTATGGAGTAATTGGAATTCAAGTTTACGATTTGCCTACGAAATAGCCATTTTCATAGGTGCTATAATGAAACTTGTATCACTAAAAGGATAAAGTTAGCGAATAACTAATTCATTGCGGTCCCGAAATATTGTTCTTTTCAATATATAGTAATAATATATATATATATATATTTCTTTTATATGATGGAGTAGCAAACGAGCATGGAGTCCACCTGATGGTAAGTAGCAACTGCCGCCCATGGACATTTGTGATCCACCCCAGATAAGACCAGAATCCCAACT
>DWRA01002070.1:0-14921 GCA_018250295.1 Spathilepia clonius
AATGCCTCGGATAAGTAAGTCTCCCTTACCACACCCTTCAAGCCAGAAGACAGCATCGCTTAACACTGCTGTTATAAGCAGAAACAAGTGTGGCGGTGGTGCAGCCGGAGTCGAACTACAAAGGGTTCTAACACCTTTAAATAAAAACGCTTCCTGCAAGAAAAGCTAACTCGACTTGGCGGGGGCACTACCCTGCCCCCTGATATTCTATTACACTACTTACTCAATTTATGTTATGTAAAATTCATAAAAAGATTAAAATAAAATAATATAAACAAATGTAGTGAAATGTAAAATTGTCGACTAAAATACGTTTTTTATCTGAAAGACATATGTTAAATTTATTGCTACTAGTAGGTATTATAAATGTCTAAAACATCAACTGTTGTGCGACGTTCATATTAAATATTAAAGCATCTTAGCATCCAATTTATATGCACGAAACTGCATTCGATGGAAAATGTTATTCCGTAATTGTGCTATTTATATCGTATCGGCAGATAACGCTGATATGCGATATCAAATATCTACATATTAAATCAATAGACATTCTGCATCTAAACGTAGGTCATCAAATCTCAACTATTCTTATCTTTTACTGCGTCAAACAAAATATAATAACGTGTACATACTTACCTATATGCATTTGTGTTATATTTTCTACGTAGTTAGTATTTCAACTACTACTGTACAAATACAAAAAACAACGTTAATTAGCAAAGAAATATTATACAGATGATTATAAAAGCCGCTACTTTCATGAAAATATTGCATTTTTTCACTAGGAATCACATTTCTGCTGTTAGTAGGGATAGGGATCACAAGATTAGAGAACAGTCTAAAATATTCACCATATCCGCAACTGTACATGGAACTCAATTAAGAAATGAAATAATTCTCACTATATAGATTTGAAGATCGTAGTCTACGTAGAGCACTGTCTGCAGCGAGGTGTACTAAGGCGGGTTACGATTTGCGGTGCACGTGAATGTGAACAGCGAACACAGGGCCAAGTCACGTTGTTGCAGTGTATTTATTGCAAACACGGTCTCGCTACAAAACGTATCATTTCCCTACAAATACTGGGATATTGCGACTGTAATTAGGACTGTTATTGCAGAGCAATATTTTTATGTTGTCTGTACATACACGCTACAAAAATAGTTCGCCCTTGTTTGTGTACATACAAGTAATGATAGATAATATATTTGCTTGGCAAACTCGTTTGCGGAATTTTCCTTCAGGTTATATGTTGAACGTATTTGTTTGTTTTATAGGGTTGTCACTTTAGTAAGGCTGACCACGGTTTTATCCTTAATGCACGTAGCACTTACTTTGTCCTGTTTAAATACATAGATAATTTCTTTTTGTGTTTAAAATATTTAAGTATCCACAGGAAATAGAAAAAATAGGTTACTTTGAGGTATCTCACGCCGTGTTGTAAGCTTAGATAATGAAAATTATCTTAAAATCAACAGTGGCGTAGCTAGGAATTGACCTGACCGGTGGCTGCCAGGTGAACAAACTACAGACACGCGCATTTAGATAAATTAATAAAAATAAATAATGTAGGTATTACAATGAGTCGGCGCAGGCCATTTATAAAAAAAAAAAATGATATAAATCAGGTCGTCAAAATTTTCAAATTTGATTTATCAGAATAATTTTGTCTTTCTAGAAAAATTCTTGGCACGCTGAAACTTCAAATCTTCCCTAGAGTGCAAAATGCAAAACTTATGACGCTAAAAGCCACAGACATTCTTTTGTACTTAAAATTACACAAACTAAATTGTTTCCACTACTTAAGAGTCGCAGCCCTACTAGTTAGTAGCCCTGTTAGTTCACTCGATGATGATGAGATGAAACAAATGTTTGTAAATGTTGTCGAATCGGAACAATTATTGAAATACTTACAGTCAGTTGCCGCATTGCTGATATATGGTAAGTACTTGCTAATATTTATTGTATTTATCGCTAGACTGTAACAACTACGAACTTGTGTAACAATTAAAAGGTACTACAAAATTCAATTTTGTTATGAGAACTTGCCTACTAAGTTTGTACCTATATACTAAGTACGTATCTATTTCATTATCCCTGTAGTTCCGGGACAAGAATAGAACTACGGTATCCCCTGCCTGTTGTAAAAGGCGACTAAAAGTGGAGGCGACTTCTGGGGTTGCGGGCGGTAAGAGTGGGAGCTCGAACCGTCTAGACAACGACCTCGGGAAGGACGACGGTATGTGTGGCCGCATATCGTCGTTAACGCTCGAAGGTATGGTGGTACAAAGGTCACCAGGGCAGAGTCTCATTGGGGCACTGCGTTCAGAGGACTCCGGTCGTGTTCCTTTAGAGATCCCGGAGACCTCTACATCGCGCTGAGGACGGTCACCAGGGAGGTTTCAGCGAAAAAATCCCACATAACCTGATATCGCTCCCACGGCACCGGGTACCTTTTAAAGGTTTCCCTCTCGAAATAAAAAAAGGTATCTATTTCATAGAAAGGAATAGTAAATAGAGACAAAACAATATTTTAAATTAAACTATAATTATAATTGTGTATATGATCTTTTTGCTTAATGATCAATAAAGTAAGTAATAATTGTGTAATATTAATGAAGTTACTACCTATTTAGTAACTAGACGTTATTATAGGTGTAGTTTATATGTCCGCTATTTATGGTTACCTGTGTGCCTACATTAGGGTTGAAAACCGCATTATATAATATATATTATTGTTCTACATTGTGGTAAGTAAACTTAACAATTAGTTACATGTTTATTTCAACTATTATAGATGAAGATTTACAAATCTTCAGTGTACCTACCTAATTACATAAATAAAACTTTTACCTACATAACTTTTTTCACATTACGTACCTATTATCTAATTTCAAACTAGAAGATTATTATTTAAAGACGCTTTCTACACTCATAGCCCCACACTATGATTCCCTGTTTTGTGGGTGCCACGAAGAATCTCAAAGACAAAGACACGAACACCCAGATCATAATTCGTAATTTAAATATCTATCGGGCCCGGGAATCAAGCCCGGAACCCACTGCGTGTCAAGTCGGTATAGTGAGAGCATTGCCGCGCGGGTCGTCAATTTAACTGGGTATTATGTACATGTATTGACTGGGTATTATCTACACAATAGTTGTAGAAAATAATTAGATGCGTTCTAAATAAGAAAAAGGTCACAAGTTATCCATTGCGGTGATACTGAATTGATACATTTTAATAAACAAGCTGATTGAATTACCTACGCACATTATCTGCTATTCTTGCCGACGCTGCATGCGTTGCTCACGCCTACGCATCGTGGAATACGTACATATCTAGTCGTATCACATATAATTTAGAACTGGGCCCAGCAATTCTTATCGCAGTTAGTCACTCTAAAATATTAATAAGTTATGTAATCTAAAATAATCCTTTTTGGTTTCGAGGACTTTACCAAAATTACCTACCCAATACTACGGGTTGGGCAATCACGTTGATATTACGAGCTTCATAGCACCCACTTAATATTAATATAAAACTAAAAATATGTATAACGTATCTATAATGTAACAAAGACAAGACCTAGACTAGTTCCTCATGTTCATGTTACATTAACAAGTAACGAGGGTTAAATACCCCTTAACTTATCAGGGTTGACTAGATTTTGGAGGAACTTACCGAGTAACATTGTTCAATGGCTCAGCCACCGTTCATCTTTTTTTAAGGCCAAACGGCGTAGCCAAAATGTCCAACCTACTTTACTCTACAAGCACTTATAACAAAATAGTTGTAAACCTATATAAATTAACCAAATTATTAAGTCATTGTAGTATTTACTAAACAAATATACGATGTTACCTTAATTCCTAATCCACAACTGCCACTTACCATCCTCATCTAATTACGTAGATTAAAAGAATGCATTTTGTGAATCCTAAAAAAATTATTAATTTATTACTGGCAACGTATCAGCTTTATCTAGGTAATCAAAATAGCATAAAGACCAAATTGGGTAACCGCTAATGCTTAAATAGCTCATGTCTTATCGGATTATTTGTTGAAGAGGCATTAAGTATCAGTCGTCATGCGTTATCGTTTCACACCTTGGTTTAACTGAAGCGGTGTGAGCCGGGTGTGAATCTCACGTGCGACCCTCGTTTTCTAGATAAGGATACTCGTAGATTATTACATAGTCCATTATTTCATATACAAAAAACAGGTATTTAAAGCTCGCAAATGAATTTTTTACACATTCTAAATTTTGGTGACTTTCAATTCTAGGTGGTAAAGTTGTGGAATGAGTGTGATGTAAGGTGGTAGAACGAGGGTGGTCGACCGGTAGGATACCTCTGCCACACCTATTTCTAGCTTGAAGTTATAGATATAAATTTATCCTGATGCTATTTTGTTAATTATCGTACGGACGATGCATTTACATGAGGCTTTCAACTTAAACTTCAGGATTATAAATGTCTATAGCCGACCTTAGAATAACCATTATTCTTAATATTTTAATCTGTTTTTACATAAAGTATTTTCAGTGTAAGTGTCACCCAAATCATATAGTAATCTAATAGTAGTTTGTATGCAATCACGCTAATGCGCGAACAGTTAACATTATAAACAACGCAAACATGAAATTGATCTACTTTTCAACCTATTTCCAGACAGATAGTAGACACATAAGTAAAGTAGTTATGTCTATCAATTGGTAACCGCTTTCCAACGAACTATTTTGAAGTACTATTAAAGCCATTGCTACTGTCGTATGCAATAGCAGATGCAAACGGCCGGCCTCCGATAGAAATGCCATGGCAATGTCCGGGCCAAACGTTTGAGCGAATTAAACAAATATTCTCCACTGTGGCACACGGTAGATGCATCTCCCACAATTTATCGTTGGCAAACAGTCAATCGAACCGTTATGTGGCGCTTCGTGTATTTTGTGTGTTGATTTCAATTCGGCCGCCTGAAGATATAACGTAAAGAAATAACCATTGTCGGTCAACAATTTGGACTATGTTGAGTCGCCCTTCTCCAGATAAAAATGTATTGTCTTATCAACATAGAAATAAGTCTTACGTTCTTTAGAAGCTCAGTATGTAGATGAAATATTCTGAAGGCCCAAGGCTGATCGTCATAGCCACGTGCAGACTTATACAAAACATATTAGTTTACGCCACACAATATTATTTACTATTGAATGACATCACAACGCGAAAAACATTTAATAGAAGCGCGATGCCATTATTTGCCAAATGGAATTAAAAATTAATTATTATCATTGCTTTATTAATTATAACACTATAACGCTATATAATTAAAAGTAAGTATAACAGGGTTAAATAAAATAAAACACATGTCTCTTAAATATAGAATAAGTATATTGAATAATTAAATAATGTTACTTCAAATATTTTGCCAAAAAAGACTTATGTGTAATCGTAAAAGTAATAATAAAAATGATCTAGAGGTCAAAATATTTCGAGTTTGAGTAGAAACGTACATTTATAGTAGAGGGAAGATATCGCAAGAAGGTAAACACCGAATGCTGTGAAACGCACGTTGTGGATCGACATGCAACCGCAAGCTAATCAACGAAACTTGTCATAACAAAGTGTTCAGTCCCTAACGTGGACACTGTTTGTCTGTTTGCATGAGAAGCGACAACATGAACAGTAGACACGGTCAAACCAGAAATCGTGCAACACAGTCTATCAATTTACTAATAATAATAATAACAATTACCTTTTATAATTACAACCATTTGCGACAACGGAGCAAAATGTCTAGTGCTATTTATTTTAAATATTATATAAAATGTATGGGCACACTACATGTACGAACGCAGGATGTCATTAAACGATGTATGTAATGGGAAATAATATTATGACATCGCAAAGTAAAAACACAAAAACGGTACGACGATTGTTTATAGACATCCTGTTAGATTTACATTCGACTATTTCTCAAGAAGTTCTTGTCAGTCTTACGTCCTGCAAGAATGAACATGGTTGCCAGCTTTCGAGGCACATCAGTTTTAGCGGAGATAATTCCAAATAACATATAATTTAAACAAATTAAACAGCGCTCTAATGCAACAATTTTCATGATAACAATTTTGATACATTTTAATGTGTTAAATTATGTTAAGCTTAATTTTATTTGTAGCCCAATATTATATTTGTATAACAATAACACTATTCACAAAAGATTTACAAATATTCGAAAACAAACCAAAGACAAATGCGACAGTAAACCGTTAGTTATTTTCACTGTAACTCCGTGTGTGTTGCAAACGAGAGAATGTGCGATATGATCGATAAAATATTATCATATAAATGTATTACGTACGCTAATAGGTAGCCATTCAAACTCTGTAATGGTTACATACTTTAATAGGCGGAGACACCACACTTACAAAGTGTATAATTAAACTACAAATCCAGATGTATAAAATAATAAATTATGCATCGTCGATTTAGAACTAAAGACTTGTTATACTGTTATCCTCAATACTTTGAATGGTTGTGATGTGACGTAGATTCCGAAATACAATACCATGAACATTGCAGGGCTGACAATCTAATCCGACACTTAAATATATTAAGTAACTAAACACGTTGCATTAAACTAAAACACCTATGGAGAGCATTACACAACAGGATGTAGGTCAATGTGAGAAGACATACGATACAATGCCGTGACGTATAAAGGGAGTGGCAGGGGAAGCTATTTCTCTATTCAATTTAGGCACTCCTGGCATTTGCGCCGTTCAAAAATCTTAATATGAATTGAAAGAAATTACTGCATATACACAAAACCAAGTTGTATGGGCATCTAAAATTGTGATTATTATAATTATGCACAAAACATCAACGTATACACTGGTGCATATATTACGCTACTGGATCCGCTTTCAGTCGCATTTTAAGTGAAAATTTAACTGTAACCACCATTCAGAGGTTCCGTTAGATATTTTGGTTAACGTCGCATCAAACGCACTAGCCCGTTCATAAGCCACTTTATTGACATCCGTAAGACCATAATATGGTAATACGCGCTAATATTTGTCAACGTTAAATGATTCAAATAGACTATGGCATAGATGAATAATCTTATGGGTTTCTGAATTTTCGAATCGGTACTTTAAATTAAAAAAAAAACTATTTTATTCAAAGGACATAAACGGACAAAATAATTAAAAAAATACAAATATAGTAAGGTATATTGACAAAATTGAGAAAAAAAAATACGCAGAACCTCTGCATGTGGGTTTGAACGCGGCCCAGTAAATGCGCCTGATACGAGTGTAGACGTCTAATAGAAATCAACCGATATGTTATAGCAATCTGCAAATAAAGAACCACAACATCTTCACACTTCAAATTACCGTTCAATACTTGGCGAATTACAACTATGTCATGCATTAAACGACTAATTAAAATATGCTTCGTACTAACGTCTTATATTACGAAACTAACGATATATTTTATTTTCTTTTTTTATCATTAAATATGTTTTTAAGTGTAAAAATAGTTCTTTGAGACAAAACGTCAAAGCACTCTTTAAATGAGTCTTAAGGAGAAGAAACATTATCTCCGAAGAAACTATAGATACCAGAAAAGGTTAATAATGCCCAACGAGCATAATATAATTAATTCTGTAAGTTTCAAATGTAAATATACAAGTATGCAAGTATTTTCGTGACATCTAATAGGAAGATACTGCAAAACAAACACTATACATTATACAGATTCGCAAAATAAACATGGACGGCAAGTCAATATGACAAAATAATTTGATTTCAAGAATGGCTTAAACTCTGTCACATATTATTAGTTCTAAAATCTGCATGCTATACGATAATCGAGTGTAGAGTTTATAGAATACTTAATTTTAATGTACGAGATATCTTAAACACATAATAACTTAGCTGACGTCCAAAGCTATTGTTTTTTTTCTAAACAGGTAGCTATTGTAACTCAAAGTGCATTATTAACGAATCGGTAACAAAGAAACTGTTGTGCTGAATGTACAACTCCTAAACTATAGTCATAATATTAATCGAGAAATACTATAAAGAGTTCACGGATAAGTTCATTTCATTCGAACGAAGACCTAAATTGAGTATCCCCACAGCTTTATACCCGATGATTAGAAATGTCAATTTATACTAACTAGCATTCTAAAATTTACTAACTACTGAATGTTGAAAACATTCACACTTTTAATGAATGCACATAAACATCTACTTAATAAGATATTGAACTAAAACTACACGACGCGCCCTGGCAACAAATTTATCATTCCAATGTTAGATTTTATCATTCGTAAGTATACGAACACGACATTTTGACCTTGGCGCTATATCTAGGCAATTTTGATGACACTTACCTAGTAGACGATCAAGGTCCAATTATATCTTTATTGTTCGATGGCTAGACTTACAGTATTTTTCTATTGGTGTTGTTTCGGATCTTCATGGTTAATTGGGTCACGCAGAGACCTCGAATTCTGTCATGATATAAATGTCTGTGAAATGTCATTGAGACATTGACAGATTCATCGATTAGGGCATAGGGTAGAAACACAAAATCTTCAAAGATATTTGGACTACCTCTTTAGTTTATTTTCATCGCCCGGAATCAAACAAAATACCCGATGTGATGTGTGATGATTTAATATAAAACCGAAACTAGTCATATTAACAGTAATTCCGCCAGTAAACTATAAAGATGTAAAGATTTACATTCATAAAATCTTCAATAATAAGACTGATGCGGCTGTACTATAAAACTATGTTATAAGAAACATGTTTTACACAGATATCAGCCGTGCATTTAAAATATTAAATATAAATAATTTATATAATAATAATCCCAATTATACGCCTACAGGCTAATTAATAAATATAACTTATTAACAACTCAATAAAGCTCTATAAAGAGTATATTATTATAAGTCTGTTTTTCTCATTATCAGTGCTTCAAATTTAATATAACAAATATTATACTGTTATTTTATAATTGTTGGGGTTTCAGAATCATATATTGGTGAAGCAATATAGTTGCAAATCATAGTCATTTTTTGCTCATTAAAGTATCTAATAGTATGACTTTTAGATGGATGTGGTTGACCAAATTGGACCAAAGTCCCATCGAGCCTTTACTATTCCTTATAGTTTTGGAATTAGCTATCCCAGTTGACCGTACTAGAGAAATTCACACTGTATTTCACAATTAGTATGTTTCTGAAATACCCGTCCAATAAACACAATATACAGTTTAAACGAAAATCGATACAATTGCACAGTTGCCTATATTTTTTGAACTACAATATACAGTACATAAAAAAAATCTTTATCGTATTGTGATGCTAATAGATACCGCTCATAAGAGGTATAACAGATGTAGATATTAGATGTCATATTATATATCCATCCCCATCAGTACAATAATAATTAAATCACGAGTGAAAATATTACACCATATAGGTTTAGGTCGCCCCTATCAGGTGAACCGATGACCTAATGGATGAATGTATTAAACACAATTTCGGGTAGCTAGACAGCATCGAAATACAACATTATAAAACATATTACTGGACATTATGTACTGTACGTACGGTAAAAGAAAAATATTAAAACTAATAAATTGTATACGCGTTATAAAGTACTTCACTGTAAGAAGATATTATTAAATTAATTTATTTGCATTTGTGGAAAATGAAATACATGTTTTACATAATAAAATTAATAATGACTACGATTTCATGCACACAAGAATTCGTGCGATCGAATACTATCAGTGGTAATGGTAGGAGAACACACATTGGAATGAGCATACAAAGTTTGTTGCCAGCGCTTACTTCCTATTTATTATAATATAATTATACTCCCAAGGCTCTCAAGACGCTACTTTGCTTTATAATATAATATATAATAATATAAACTTGTAAATAAAGTTACTATATTAATCGAACTCACCGCTACGTTTCGCAAAATTCTTATACATAAACATTCATGAAACTGCAAATTTCGACAAGAGAATATCAAAAATAGTGTATCGACGGTCATCATCTACAATCTGTCTAATAAATCTGTAGTCTAATGACACTATTTAGGTCACTCGAAACATCTCAGCCAATTCCTCAATATAATATGGACTATTGTTATAAATTTTGAATTCCTATTTTTGAGTTATTATACGCGGCGCAAGTGTTGTATATTTTTATAGGGAGACTGCGGTGCATATAACAACAGTCGTAAGTCAACAAATGGTGTGTCATTCCCAACTACAGCGACAGTGCGTCGGGCCGCCACGGCCGATACACGTCCCCTCCTACTTTGCAGTCGCTTGCCTTTTAATATCATTTCCGGCATGTAATTTGACTATCGAAAATAAACGAAAACTATCTACGCGATCGTGGCCTCCGTCTTGATGGGTCGCGATTAGTTTTTAATGTGCAACAATCTCAAAAACTCCCTTAGATCTTAGTTTCTTACTTAAGAACCCATTATACATAATAATCGAAATATTTTTTGATAAATAAACAAGAATAGTTTAGTTCTCACATCTAAGAATAAATCTCGTGCAGTCTACTTCAGAGACGCAGCCGCTTTTAGGCCTATAAATTTGTACTTGAAAAGAATTTTCAAACATTTAATTCCCCATATCGTATGTTAACGCTTCCAAATTACATACCGGAACCTATATTTTTCTAACTCCAACACCGTTCTAAGTACCTTCTCAACCGTAACACTACCCCGCAAATACTACGACTTAAAACAAAAATTGAAAATACCGATAAACACGAATGTGCGAGAGGCGAACGCAATGAGCGGTTCAAAATTGATTTCTAACGCTTACTCACAAATACGCGACGGAGATCTTTTAAATAATTCGCTAATGGACAATGATTTAAAATGTACTGAGTAAAGTTTAGTGAACAACTGTAATAATATGACCGACTACACACACAAAGCGAACAAGTGTTAAAAATACAATTAGAATGTTAAAAAATAAAATTGTCTTTTAAAAGAACAATCTATTATTGAACCTTTATGGAAGAAATGGGGACATCGATTCAACTTACATTTACCCGATCATATCCCAACAGTTGCCCACCAAACGCGAAATATTAACTAAAATAAAACAAAAAAAAAATGTTAATCAAACCGAACCAAAATATCCACTTCACGCGTATCATCAGTCAGCGAAGAATAGAGACAGGAGTATTCGAACCAGATTCGGTAAATGATTAACATTTTAAAATTATCATTTAACACCTCCTTTGAACTTTTATAATAAAATCGCACGAGATCGTTATCCAAGAGGTGTTAAAATGAAGCGCTTACCCTACTACCGTCCGGTGGCATTGGTCGTGCGGGAGTTAATGAGGATGGGAGCGTTTACTACGTACGGAGTACGTTGTACACCGATGGAAATATCCGTAGACCGCAACGGAATAGTATATTAGAAGGGGAGCTCTCCCTTCCTCGATGCTTTTCCGTTATGTACCATTCACTCGTACAGTTGACAAAAAGTAAATAGACTCGTAATAGATATTCCATGTAGATAAGTCTGTTAACACGTCGCAGTGTGACAGGAAAGAGAATTGCATATCAATTGTTGGTTTGGAGAAGCGCGCCACATAGTAATATATTAGGAGTCAGTCTATATGGTTACTGTCTATGAGGCATTACAGTTGCGTAAGGCCTTTTTCATTACACATCAGTCTTTATTTTGACCCGTAGTTTTTAAGTAAATTGTAGAATATCTCTGGAACTCGTGGACCGTTTTCGATATTCTTATACGAAAGAGTATAATTCCAGGATATTCCCGCGTGACTATTATAAAGATCCGATGATAAGATAGAAAAAGAAGAACTATGCTACTTCTCAATTGTTTAGACGTGTTATCATAAAATTGCATTTTCTTATTCTGACGCAAATGTTAAAGTTTTCTATCAATTGACAGGTTCACAGATATTTCGATCTTCAAGTGGGTGGTTACGCGCCCGCACGACAACTGCCACCGCTCAGTCACGAGAAAAGAAAACTAAATGAGCTACAGCTTCGAAGCCTCACTGGTACACCAACGAGACCATCAAAACCATTTGACTAGTTATACAGAGTTGTGTTACTGGTAATAAAATACCCGATAGTAGTAGAAATCGAAAAAAATCTGAAATACTATTTGTGCAATACTCTAATCCGATAAGAGACACGACTAAGCTAGCAAATGTAACTGTCATCTCGGCTCAGTCTAATGCCATTGATGAGTTAAACGCTTAAAGATAAAAAAGTCCGATAAACTTTCTCGACTCGTACATTTTACTTCTCATACATTATTCGTCCGTCTATTACACTGAACAACATAATACTCCTAAACGTGAAATGTTGCTAAACTCCTCTGTATGTCGAACATCCTCGATGCATGTCTCATCTGCCTTCTTAAAATATAACTCTGATTACAACCAAATCTCAGACTATTTTATGCACAACCTTTACATGAGCTACATTTGACATTCCATTGTAATTATCGATAAAAAATACAATAATGAAACAGTAATCGAACGACATACACATTATCAATAAATAAATAAATGGAGATCTAATTTTCAAATCATAAAAACATTACAACGGTCGACAAGCTCTAAAATTGTATACAAATTCTCTGAGTTCCATAACAACTTTTTAACATAATACTAAAAATATAAGTCTCATAAATATTTCCAGGAGTTAGCAACATTTTTTTCTTGATCGTAATTCTGTTCATTCGTTATTTTTGAGATCGATTACCTCTAATCGAGTTACACACTATTACTAGATAGAGTTATCTTTCGTATTCTGACTGTGTAATTGCATTGTATTATTTGTAATTCAAGCGTAGGTCGTATCAATTACATGTTGAACATTTTCATGACGTATATTCAATCGAGTGAATTACATGACGTACACGCGAACGAGTGCCGACTCGCTCTCGTCGTTTAGTACAGTCGATCTCACATAACCTAACGTGAAAATTAGACAACTTCACTAGGAACGACTATTCAGACGGCTAGAATGAAACAAGCTAAGGGCGGATAACTATCCCCGCGGATGGTGGGGGGCTTAAATTACAAATAACACGTGGTATGGGAATTAGAGAGGGTGCAGCGGGTACAAGAACCGGTAGCGCGGCGATCGCCGGAGGTGTGACAGTTTGCGCGCGGGGCCCCGCACTATACAAACTATCGGCTGCCGCCGTCATTTGCCGCTGGTCTGCAGCGCCGCGTTCAGCTGCGTCCACAGGTCCTTCTTGCACGACTTCGACCTGCAAATGTTGCCTTGATACAACTCTGCGGCGGCTCCCTAGCTATATCTATTTATGTTTTATAGTACCAGTGGTACCGCTATTGTAGTCTGGCTTGTAGGTTGTTATAAGGAAGACTTACTTATCGAGGCGTTTGAACTTAGTCCACACGGGTAGCAACGCATCTGTAATCAACTTCGGGTAGTCTTATATGGAGTAAGTCATAAAAGTGTATGCGCGGTAATGGTATCTTATCATCAGGTGTATTGCGAGTTTGTTTGCTACTCCAATCTTAGAAAAAAAAAGAGTGTAAACATACCTGCGCAGAGAAGCGAGCCACTCCTTGAACTGCGTGTTCCCCTCCGGTGTCAACTGGAACGCGAGGCGTGCGGACAACACGATGCCCACGAACTCCTCATACTCTACCGGCGTCAGGTGGTACAGCTTCTGGTGTATGCACTGAATGAACCTGGGGAAACGATAGATTATTTAGAAGAAAGTAATGTCATAAAATGTTTTAAGTAAATTTAAGTGGTCAAATGAACATTCATTATATATTAATACACTAAATATAATACAAATTTACAAGTGCTCAAATTTCTCTGTTTTAATATAAAGACAGAGTTATAAGTAAAGTTTTCCTATAAAGTAAAAATGAGAATAATACGATGCTACATTTTTTAAAATAAATCGATATCTTCATGTAGTTACTCTGTTTTATTGACTATTCTTCCAAGAATTTTAAAAATCCCAAATTTTATTTATATAACAGAATATACTCACATTTGTTGACACTTGTGGACTAGCGGCGATAGTGTGCCCCTCAAGTGCTGCATGAGGATGTGGTGGGGGCCGCCCCTCGCGAGCCAGTGCGCGGACTCCACGCACAGTTCGTACAGAACAAACGGTGACATGACCGAGTTGACGGCGCACAGGCAAAACTGGTGCAAGTACTGCGAACCCAGCCTCTTCGACACCCGCAGCAGCCACTTCACGTGATCTCCACATGGAGGGTTTCTGTCACAGAAAATAAACGTGAATGAAAATGAAAAACAATAAATATTAACTTGACGTATATCTATTTGTGTAACACGGCTTATGATTTCCACGTATTCAGAGTTATTCTTAATGAGCTAATGGTAACCATAGTCATAATTATTTACAGACTAGTGTATGATGTAGATAAGCTTTACATTAAATAATGTAATCCTCCAATTACCTTCCAAATTTATTCTGCGGGCGATCGTCATGCACGCGGCGAGCTTGCGTCTCAAGCGCTAGCATGCCGACCCTGTACGCAGCCATCAAGCGGCGCGCCTGCGCCTGCGGGAGGGAGGCCACCGCAGGGGGGCTCGCGGGGTTGCCGGGGCCGTTCCCGGCGCCCACGCCCCCAATGCCGATGCCGACGTTGCCGACATTTCCAAGATTGCCGAGATTGCCGACGTTGCCGAGGTTGCCGACGTTACCGAGGTTGCCGACGTTGCCGAGATTGCCGATGTTGCCGAGGTTGCCAACGTTCCCGAGGTTGCCAACGTTGCCGAGGTTGCCAACGTTGCCGAGGTTGCCAACAGCGCCGACATTGACCGCGGCGCCGGCGGCGACGTTGGCAGCGGCGG
>DWRA01002071.1:0-14921 GCA_018250295.1 Spathilepia clonius
GCAGTCCACCTGATGGTAAGTGGCAACTGCCGCCCAAGAACATTTGTGATCCACCCCAGATAAGACTAGAATCCCAACTAAAGTCGACCACACATGTGTTGCTACCCCTGAGAACTAACTTGGAATGCCTCGTTAAGTTTATCTCCCTTACCACACCACCACCTCACGAAGGATTTCAATCTTGTTAGGAGTTGATTGTAGATGTCTATGAGCATTACGTCACCACCCATCATCAGACTAATTGTAAGCTCGACTTGTGACTTTCTAGCCTAACCTAAGTAATAGACTAAAAATTCTTTGAGCATAGAACCCTAAAAAGTAACTTAGATATTGCGAAATTGATCAAGTCTAAGAGTCT
The DNA here is from genome assembly GCA_018250295.1 of Spathilepia clonius. Lineage (NCBI taxonomy): Eukaryota > Metazoa > Arthropoda > Insecta > Lepidoptera > Hesperiidae > Spathilepia > Spathilepia clonius. The sequence continues at coordinate 359 of DWRA01002071.1, forward strand.
AACATAATCGTATAGAACATTGAATTCAATCTAAAATGCCATGATACCAGAACAACTGCAAAAGGTCAAAGATATCACAATAAAACAATTGAAAAGCGCCCAATCCGCAATCCATATTGGAACAACTCAATCCAAATGCACAAATCCAAAAACAACCCTCGAAGACGCCCCCGTCTGGATGGAGGATACGGCCAAATCTTCGAATTAATTTTACTGCGGAAATATGCAAATTTGGAGATATAGCCGCCTAATAACATGTACAAAAGAGTGGTGACTGGAGCGCGCGAGGCAAGGACTACGTGGTGATCGAGTTGAAGGTTTTTATGCCTAAACATTGAATGCCTCTGTGAAGCTTAATAGAAGCTGAGCCTGCCACATTTGTAGTCCACACACTTGGATACTTTATCTCTAGACATCTAGACACTGAAATGAAATTTAAATTAATTTTTTTGAATGACTGAGAATCAGTCCCCAAACCCTTTGCATGGCAGACCGATATGTGCGACTCGGTACCCATAAAGGACGGTGATATTTCAATTCAACTTGCATTCATAACGTACGTAACATCTCATTGCGTGTCACACACTTCTGAGAACTTTTTTTGCAAAATTACCAGCCACGTGGATTTCCTCGCGATATTTTCATTCACCAATAAAACAAGTGATTTATTTGTACCTAGCCTTTATTACTAAAGGTCATTCTTGAAAGTTCTTAACAACTAAATGTTAGTTTTTCAGATATGTCCAATTTTCAGCTTTTGTCAAGGCTGTAACACTGGGGAGTCCCATGGGCAAATCGTCAAACTGTCGGGTCTGTCGTGATGTCTTTTCCACCTAATCAACCACATGTCGAGCCAGTTATAATATATTTTAAATGCAACATCAAACGAGTAACACTTCTGCGAAAGCATCCATGCGGGCACTTGTCTGTGCCCTAATCGTTACCTCGGGCTAACACTGCCGCTTCGAAGAGCTTAATAGGTAAAGGAATTTACCGCGACAGGAGAAAACACACGAGGCTTTTGAGTCCGCCTTCTAGCTAAATTTCCGTACGTAATAACATCATAAGTGTTAATTTTCTATAAGATTTAGGCGTCTAGAGATTGGGTTTATACATACGTCATGGAACATTCACATCACTTTTAAAGTTTTCCGTTAATTCATCGTCATCAGTCATTCATTCAGTCATTCGTCGTCGTCAGTCATCGTCGTAATATTTTACTTTGTGATGCGTAGATACAGCTCTCATTTTTTTTGGCCAATCTTCAAGTCTTGCAGATTAAAGTTTGACTGAGGATCTTTCTTCGTCATTGCTTAGTACTTAGGGTTCAGTGTGATAGGTAAGGCATAATTTAACACGTGACATTATATCTAAATCCTTAGCTGTAGTCGATATAATTTGACTACTGCATCATAGCAGTTGACACTTTTAAGTGGCAGAGACTATTTAACTTTAAGATGTGTGCCCGTTACGGCGAATACGATATCTAAATTACGTATTTTCTGTGACAATCAAAAGGCGAATGTTTAATCTGTGACGACAAACTAATGGACTTTCTTTTTATCTATGGCATACGTTTAGATTTAATGTGTATAATTCATTAACTATAACCATGCCTTCGTTTCATTAAAAATCTCGTTACAACGGTCTTCTCTTTAAAGCATTTCAGCATCAGCATATCCAATAATATAACACTGCCCTACTGGAACTGCATAAAAGGATAAACTCAACGAAATATAATTTCACCGACGCAGATTATTTCTAAAATATAAACGCGAATCTTATCGCAGAGCGTGTAACGTAACAGAATAACGTATCAAATGAAACACATTAGCAAATGAAACTCGACGTGTGGTAGCTTTGCAGTCGCTCCGTTTTCTTTGATAACTCCTTATCGCCTTGTTTTGCTCGCTGTACGGATATTTCCCGTCTAGACCCGATGCAATTTAAATAAGTAAGCCGTAATGTTTAATACCGCATTTTATTACCTCGCCGAGATGCTTTTTGGCGTTAAGATTTCATTTTTTTCGTATCGTTGCCGATGGAAGGGTAAGATTGTTTTAAGACGGTTTATTGAAATAAAGCTTCTTAATCCTTACAAATTAATTGACAGTAATTGCGCATATAGTTACATAATTATATTCAGACCAAAACGTTTGAAGTCGTGTTACAATTGAAGGTTATGAGAGCCTAACGAGAACAAGTTTTAAATACTATGGATACTCTAGAGAATAATTGAAAATGATCCAAAATAAGATATGCAAAATTTCAGCTGAATCAGTTGGGGTTAGAATTTAAAGGCAATAGGATTCACTTTACAAGATTTACCCTCACATACATACATATACAAATTGCAAGTTAGATAAAAGCTTGTAAAAACGAAATCAAAACACCCAAGGTGGGAAAGCTAATAGCCAATATCACGAACCCAAAGGACCGGCTCAAGATCAATAGATAGCGTTACTTTCGCATCGTAATCCTTTGGTCGCCGGGAACGGCACCGAAACCGAATGATCCTGTAGGACTCAATTACTCGGTCACCCCGATTTACCCACGACCGATCCAATTTGTAAACGGGACACAATCGGAGAAAACTATCCGGGAGTCCCTTAAGGAAAATCCTATCGTATCCCATTGAACTAAGGTCCGTATCGAGTATAAGCGTGGCCCATCACCTTCGGAGTCGATATTGTCTAGTCATGCGAGTGATGACCACGTCCAAACAATCGTACGGCCATATTAGACCCTAACAGAGGGTGCTGTGGTGCAATCTCGAGCGATCAGCGCGAGGTACGTGGTATCGGCCGACCTGAACCCCAATTATAGGCCACAAACTATTTTATCTAACACCCGTGTGACATCACTAATCTTATTAGAATCTATTGGAATTGAAAACGTGGTCGGAAAAGGTGGAAGAGACTTTTTTAAATAGGAATAATGTACAGATTTCAGGCTAATGTTATCCCTGAGATAGATACATTCTGTTATGTAACGCGTAATGATAACGGGCACTAATTGCCGATATTGCGACCCATCGTGATCACACAAGTTTAATATTGACGACGATTTACTTTATTAACAAGGTAGCAAATAATTTGAATTGTCTATGAATAAATAATAATTTTGAACGTAAGAATTCACAGTAATTTACAGTGTCAAAATGAATATACACAGACTAAAAACCCTGCCACTGATTGAAATAAAGTCTTTAGTTCGTGTCCATTTAATTAAAACAAAATTTCAAAGGAGCAGTACAAATTAAGTTAATGTTTCCCTCGCACATCCTTATGTTGCTGGATGACTTAAAAAATAATTCTTGGCTGTTATAACAAACTCGCATATGTGGACTGGATTCTATCTCACTAATACTCCTCTTAATTATATTTTTGGTAATAATTTCATTTGATAATAATTCAATAACTTAAATTTTGTTTCAATTAACATTTGCTATAACGTTGAAAGAAAAACAATGTAAAGCCTAAGAGTTCGCTATAAAAAGTTCAAAATAAAGTCTATCAATTAGCACTTGGCGAGCGTGGCGGACTAAATAATGTGTTGTCGAAATGTATTTATGAAGAATCCACAAATTATGAAATGGTCCTTCGCGCCACCAAAAAAGTCCGTCTCCACTCACACACTACACATCCCGATGAGGATTGATCCGGAGGCGTCGGGAGCGATCCGAGGCGCCTTAAACCAATTTGTGGCTAATCCGCGGCCGGATGTAGATGAATTGACTTGTGGGTGCCGCGTGCGGCTATCGGTTTGGATACAAACAAGGGAATACAACAGATACTTACGTGTCTATGTATTCATGTGTGCCTGGTAAGTTCTTAGTGCAGTTGGGTACGAAAGTGGGTTAATAAATAACGCCGAGTGCACTAGTACACATGATTCAACACTAAGGGAAGTTTAAGGTGGTAGAACCCTTTAAGGTTCGACTCCGGCGGCACCACCGCCACACATATATCTGCCTAATAACAGTAGTGTTAAACGCTGCTGTCTTCTGGTTTCAAGGTTGTGGTAAGGGAGACTTACTTATCTGAGGCATTCCAACTTCGTCCTCCAGGATAGCAACGCATTTGTGATCGACCTCAGGTAGGATTGTAGTTTTATCTGGGGTTGATCACACATGTCTATAGGTGGTAGTGGTCTCATACCATTAGGTGGATCATAATCATAAACTTACACGCACTATGCATAATACAAATATTTCCAATGAAGATGTTCCGACTAACGATATGTAACCATCTTTACTCTCCCTTATACCTAAAACGCTGTTTGCACGTACCGATGTCCACGTTCAGTGGTCAAACAGCGCCTGAACAAACTTGTAATGTTTACCTATTGCCCTCTTGGAAGCTTGCAGTGTCTATAAAATTAAGTCGATTTATATACCCTTCATTAATGATAATGATTCATAGCTCTGTCTATGAATCGTTTTCAGTAAAGGTGCTACACATTCCAGAGTGGTTTTATTCCAGAAGCACGACTACCACACCCACACCTTTTTTGACTTTTAACGGCAGTATTATTATTAATTATCACTTGCTATAAAGATGAAGAGAAACATCGTGAGGAAACCTACACATCTAAGAGTTCTTTGAAAAAAAGTTTTCCAAGGTGTTTGAAGTGTACCAATTCATTCTTGGCCAGCGCGGTCAGCTATAAACTAACCCCTCTTACCCTGCGAAAAGTCCCTGTCCAGCAGTGGGAGAATAATGGGTTGACGTCGAACAAGTTATAAGAAATGCTTTTAAAAATACTTTTTAATTATAAAACTACATAGTCACACTCAAATCTGTAGTAATAGACCAATACACAAACGCTCAGTGTGTTTAGGTACATTTGACCGTTGGACATTGGTTTAATGCAAATAGTCTTGGCGGAGGAGCACCAAGTATATTGGCTCTACACATGTCAACTCTATGCCAATATCTTTGAAGCTAGCTACATTGCAAATTTGTTTAGGATTAGACTCGCTAGTAATAGGAAGTTACTGGGGGCTTTAGTTTTAAGGGTAACATGTCGTCTAATGGGAAATCTAGTTAAAACATTTTTAATAACATTGAAGTAGCAATATAGCATTCACGTAGTGATAAGTGGTCGTATAAGTGCGCAAACCCTCGATACTTTAATCTTATCTATTTTCAAAGTCAATAGAAACGAAACGAAACGGAACGTTTTTTCTCATTTTTATTCTGAAGGAGTATTGAAAAGAAAAGAAGATTCCTTCCCACGCTCCTCAAGTATTCTAATAGAATCAACCGCAGTGATTTCCGACAGATCACACAAACACACAAAGGAATAAAAAGGGGAGGTCCCTTTTTATCCCTTCACCTTGGAGGGCTGGCCACTTTTCCGACCAAGAATGGGTAAACGATAGTTGTTAAAGAAATAAGAGATTAAATTTAAAAAAAAGCTAGTTATGCCACGCGGTTTCACTTGCGTTTATAAAAAATGTAACGTAACTTGTAAAATTTATACTTTTAACAATTTTAATAGAACGAAGCGCGCGTCGTATCTTTCATAGGTTATATATTTTCACGCGGAACCCGGAAGCCTAATTTTGGTATAATATCAGCTATTTTAGTCCTTGCCGCCCATGGATATCTGTAATCAACTATAAATAGAGTAAGGATAAACACTTTGTTCAGTCGATATGATAGAGAGAAGACAAAATTTGATTATCAATATAATTTGAAACGCTTATATGAATAATTGCATTACCTATTTATTCTAGATGCCATATACAAACAAGACTATATCAGGACTACGCTGGAATTTTAATACAGAAAATTATTATGTTGTTCTTATTAAATATTTTTGTAGTTATATTTTCTTTTGTCGACCCACTCGCCTCTCGCTATGCGGTTGTGGTGAAACGTGTCCTTTCAACTGGATTATTGCCAGTATCGATGGCAAATAGGGGTTGATTCTTGCGCGGCTTAAAGAGGGATCCCCTGGAGCTTGTAAGAAGTGCCTTTTATTGGATCCCGATTTTTGTAGATTTTATCAACGAGCTTGTACTCACTTTGAATGAATTAATTGTATACGTCTTTTGAAGTTATATTTTTTGAATAAATAAAAGGCACTTGAAAGATGTATGTAGGTGTCCAATGATTTATTCTATCGCTTGTGTTTTTCATTTTACTTCATTATGTAGGTGCCTCTCACAGCTTTTTATTCATTATTCAAACAAATATCGCCCGCGTACTATCATTACGAGCTACCGAGAGGAGCTTTAATTATTATTTATTAAAATAAACGAACGTACAGCAAATCCAGCCTTTATTAATTTCGTCCGCATTCATAAAGCTCTCGCATTTAATTGCTGCATTAACGGGAAAATAAAATATATGTATGCAACTCAAAGTAAAACTTCGCCAATGAAATTTCACAGGTGGTTTCGTTTAGCAATTAACGATCCCGCAATCCTGCGGTTTCATTCCGAACAAACGTGTCCGCAGTAAACGAAAAACACCCGCGCACCGACCGAAAGGGAATGTGATGAAAAAGCCCGATGTCCACATACACTTGAGGAGTAGCAATGAAATTACAAGCGGTCGCGGCCGGTGCGCGTAATATCATTCCATGCGAGTCTTGAAAACGAAATTAAATTTTGCATGAAATGAAACAAAATACAAAGAAAGTGGCCGAACAAAGGTAAACTGGCGCCCAACGCGGGGCCCGCGGTTAGTTAGTCCTCCGAGCCGGACTTATTCGTATTCGTGTGTAATTCGTTTCTAATCATATTACCCTTTTGTTTTCGTGTTCTTTGTACGGTGGTTCTTTAACGGTAGGAAGATGGAATGTTATTAGCATCCACCATGTCGGATTATATTGGCTAATTCCGTGCTCATATTTTTTGTAACGAACGAAGGAATGCATTTTTCACTTTTATATGAATATTCCGCTTTTGAATATTCTTTTTCTCGACTAGCGTATTTTAATTTTACTTTGCTACTTATTTTAATAAAACTGCATACGACTACTGTGTCACTTCCTTGGCATCCGCAACGTTGTGCATTCACCTTTACATTATTAAATATGTCAGTAAATATGTTAATGAGTGCTAGCCATGTCTTCATTACGTACAATTATTCCCGACGAGAGAGTATCCGAATCCAAACTAATTAGCATCGGACGAAAGAGATTTGCATGTTTCATTTCGCCGTTAAGAATGCGAGAAGTACACGTATCGAGCGGGCGGGTGTGTCCATTATTAATCAGTCGACGTCGGTCGGTTAATTAGGTCCCTCTATAATGTACAAACGGTTTCGGAAACCCTCAGAACTCGCCCAGTTATTACATGTGAATTTTACTCGGCGCGATCTCGGCAATTTTCAGTTTTCGGCACTCGGGTTAATAATTCAACGGTCAGGCGTTGGTGTGCAAAAATGAAATCTCTAATGTGAATGGAACTTAGTGGTGCCGGACCTCGCCAGCCAAAATAATTAAAGCGTGGCATTAAAAATTCTTGCCGCCGAGCACTGGTGGGCCGGATATGTGATAATATTAATATGGGCTCCGACTCCGCTCGTTCGGCGGACGTTCTTAGTCGAGATCCGATTCTGCTTATTACGATTACGTTACGTTAGGCAACGTTGATGAATAATGCGATTGTGGTTTGCGTTGGACGGTTTTGATTCGGTGCGTTGTGTTGTGTTCTTGGTCAGATTGAAATGGTCTGAGTACTGGTTTTGCATGTACTGGTTTTCTTCTTCTTCTTCATCATCTTCTCGTTAGTCTATTGTGCAACAACATAAATTATAGTTTCATATCACCATATGAAAAATAAGTTTTAAGCTTATTTAAGCTATACAATGATTCTCCTTGATGTAGATATCACAAACGTCTGTAGAACCGGGAGTAGAATCTACGACTCTAATCCTCATGAACACGATACTGTTACAAACTTCACCCTAATAATTACAAATTATTCCTACTTCTATCTTAAGAGCAATACAAAAGAGCTTTTAAAGATCTCGCGATCCACAAACTAATGCATAGAAGTAAATTGCTGAAAACCATTAAAATGAAACATTTGCATCTCACAGAGCGCACTTCTGCCAACAGACTGCGGATCCAATAATGTCGGAATAGAAAATAATTCAAAGTGTAACAAAATATTTCCTCTTCGTTGGAAACTTCGTATTTGCTTACAACGTTCGTGTCATCAAATTGAAATAATACAACGGGTATTAAACTTGTAAATGATTCATATGTCATGTGACCAAAATTATTGTTGACATCGTTTTGTTAAGTATGTGGTTCGGCTGCTCCGTCTGTCACAAGACAGCGCCGCTGCATGTATTTCACCTATAACAGCAGGTGTGCTCTAAGTTTGTAGGTTAGCTGTGACTAAAGTAAGAACAGTTAAAGTAGACGCTTTGGAGAAATAATACAAAGACGAATACAAAATCAACCGGAACCTGAATAAAAATCGAAATTTGTCGTATAAATAAATTTTTCACTGGCTAGGAGTCAAATCCGGACTCCTCTGTACAGATCGGCAATTGGAGGTGGTGGTGGTAGGTTAATAGGTGGTTCCTGAAAACTCAAAGTGTATATTCGAATTTGTGTCACTTTACTTACACAAGTTATTTACACAATATTTACACAAGTCACAATCATTTTACTATCATGTCAAAATTGTTGACCAAAAACTATTCAAATCATATACGATATGATAATCAAAAATAAATCAATAAGAATCAAGTAAACTACCTGGTGTGCTAGGTGCGAATGAGTTCGTTAGAGGGTCGTCCGGGGGTGAACCTTATCCAATATTTATTAACTTATTTCAAAGAAAATCATATAATTAACACCATCGCAAACCCCTCGCAGTCGCCGGCGAGCCAAAGGATGCCGTAATAGAGTAATAAGGCAGACACGCCTTGCGAGCGTTGTATCATAGATTATGAAAAAACTTAAAGTAAATGATATAAAAAGAGTAACAAATAAACCTACAAACAGCAAACAGTTTGATAGGATTTGAGGGAAAGCATGATTTCAATATTTTTTGTATATTTGTTTTCATCAAGCTCGAAGGATCAAAAATTTCTCTAGTTACTTGAGTCAACTAACCAAGGTGTTTTAAATGACAAAAGATTAGTTTTTTTAATATCTTCGTAAATAAAAAGAACAAGAATTTTTCGTTCCGGACACGAAACCATTTTCGTTATTTTCTAATTGGAACTGTGAAATCTCTCGGGTACTCCTATACGCTTCACTGCATATCATCCATCAAATAATGATATGATTGGAAAATTGGAAGCTGATATAACAGTTTTTGGTAATAACATACCTACTTCATATTTCTCGTAGTCTAAAATACCGTCAGTATACACAAGAGACCGTTCGAATTTCCCTTGCTCATATTAATCTGTAAATTTCTGGTAGTGTCAAAATTACTCTGGTGTATTTTATAATATTACCTACGTATGTCTCCCTTACTACGCGCTTCAAACCAGAACACTATTGTTATTAAGCAGAAATAGGAGTGACGGTGCCGTCGAAGTTGAACCACAAACGTCTCTACCACCTTAAAGCTTATGTACCTTATCTAAAGGACGATAGGAGTTTCCGTTCTCTAATATCGAAGTATCCGAATTCGAGTGTCTCCTCTGCGCTTCACACTCTATCCCTCAATTAGTATTCAACTCCGCTCCTTATGTGATCCAAAGTTAATGAGCGCGTGTCGACGGCGTATTTTTGAAACTGGGCCCTTTGAAAAGGCGCGGGCATCTCGCAATATGCTAATGCCACCTGCGAAATGGATATGCGAGAAGAATTGGTTATGGTGTCGAAGAATGTTATTTTCCGATGGTGTTACACGTGTGTAACGACAAACCCCTTAGAAGAGCTACGTATGTGTCTTGATGTTCTTCACAGAGTTGTTGTATGTGAAATCAACGTCAGGCAAGATTAGAGTACTTAAGGCATAAGTTGCAACGCCTCGGATTAGTATGTCTCCTTAACCACAACCTTCATAGTAGAATGCAGCAACACTGAACACTGTTTTTATTAGGCAGAAATGGGTGTGACGGAAGTCGAACACTATACTGGTCTGACACCCACGATACAATGGAATCTTGGTGTGGGGTTGTGAGTGAAGAAAGCGTCTTTTAAAGAAAAATAATAAGAAGTTTCTTACAAGATTACATACTACAGAGTCAGTTAATAAAACGCTTGAAATGAAACAGCATTTCTGTCGGAATATTTCCAAATGGAATGGCATTACCGAGCGTAAAGCAACAAATGCAAAATTTGCCTTCGCTGACCCTACGTCGGAAGCGGACTCCCCCGGCGTGTTAAGGTGAGAATTAAGATGTTGATTACTGAGCACAACGCGGGCTCGTTACGATTGATTGGAATTATTTATTCAGGCGCTTTGTGCGTGATGGACTTGATGAAAATACCTACAGACTGTTTGTAGATTTGATGCCGGAGTAATCGTTTTGCCAGCCAACGTTTTCTTGTTTTTTGTAGAAGTAGTAGACGAGCATGCAGTCCATTTGATGGTAAGCTTCTTCTGCCCATGGACATCTTTAATAAACTCTAGATAAAATTGGACTTACCGGAGGTCGGCAACGAATCTCTTGCAACTATGAGGAGTAAGTTGGAATGTCTGGAATAAGTGTGTCTCCCTCATGACGCCTTTTAAACCAGAGTACAGCAGTAAAGTTTTCAATAATATCTGAACGGCTTACAACTTCTTAACCTTTAACCAACTTTAAACATTTTAAAAGTATCATACAAGATACATTTCACTTTACCAAAACAAATGGAGTATGTAACACATAAATAACAAATACAAGTTTATTACTGACCTGAGCAGAACGTTCCCTCCCCCAGCGCCTTCATTCCAATTAAGGTGAAAATTAAGATGTTGATTGCAGCCGTGGGCGCGATTGATCGGAATTATTTATTCAGAGCCCTTGATTAACTTAGCACCGCGTTCCGCTTTATTGAGCCGGTAGATTATTCTGCTATCTATATGTAATGTGAGGTGTTTTTAAGGCACCGTCACAGCGATTTTTCTTCTAAGTTATAGAGGTAGCAAAGGAGCTCAGTCGACCTGATGGTAAATGGACCCTGCCGTCCATAGACGTTTGTAGTAAGCGTCAAGTGTTAAAGTGTTGCCTGAAGTCGCCCATAGACGCAATGCTACCATTAAGTAATAAGTAGGACAACTCGTGTAAATGTTTCTCACTTACCACATCCTTCAAACTAGAACACAATAGCGTTTAACACTTATTAGTCAGATTCAGGTGTGGCGGTGGTGCCTCCGGACCGAATGAAGCGTTCTACCACCTTCAATACTTGTTTGCTACTTAATTATACGAACAACATTGGAGTACTTAAATGGAAATGTTTCAAACATTTTTCCTCCGAAGTGCACACAACCTTTTTGCTTATAGAGGTGACATATCAAAACCTTTTACGGCCCACGCAAATAAGGCATGAAAACCAATGATGGAAGAGCATCACATCGAAGCCAATTACCATCGCATGAGTAGTACATCTGCATTACAAATCCCGAAAGAGCATCCGTCTGTGTATGACTGGCATGGATGGATGTCCAGAGACACTCAAACTTGAAGATAAGAACACGTAATGAAAGTGACTGAATGTCTCCAATTAATTTGTAAATTATATTCCTTTAATAGCTAGTGATAATCGTTGTATCCACTAGCGAAATTAAGTTTAATATAACAGATATACTTTCTCACTATTTTTGTAAAAAAGTATTTCCTTGATTAATAATAGATGACGTTAAATGCTTTAAAATTAGATTTGCCTAACTTAGGTATAGACTGTTTTGATCAGCGGAAATAAAATAAAATTATAAAAAATCGCTAAAGTAATTAAATAAATATTAGCTACGTTGGTTAAACATTGTTTTATCTTACTATAGATCACGTATACGCCAAGATTGATTTTAAATAATTTTATCTAGAGCTGCAAAGGTTGACTACCACTGGATTATTAGCCACGGGTTGCCCTTATCACACCGCATCTTGTCATTCCAGTTTTACGATCAGCATTCATTGTTTTGCGAGCTCATCACACAAAGAGGGGGCGGATTCGAATCGACATTTCGTATAAGAGCTTGTAAAAACTCCATACGCGAATGCAAACTTAAATTTCGTTCGCATTCCTAATTTGCTTTGCAAATTTCATCTTTACGTTAAATAAAATAAGATTGACGAATCAAGTCCTGGAAGCGAAGAGATAAAATTGTCGCAAGATGGAAATACGGGATACATACTTGAATTATTTAGGTGGCAATCGTGCGTCCGTATTCTGATCGTTACTCTCATCGGAATCGAATGGCACCCTGTTGCTGTCTCTCTTGAATGCGAACAAATAAAAGAGACGGGCAACATTACAAACGGGTTATTACGTTTGTAATGTTTACAGGTTACGGTTCTTTTGGGGTCGCGCGCTTGTTATTGTACAGCAAATTGCGATCTCTGGGTGCAAGGTTTTCGAAGTAGGTTCGTATGTTAGTGTGTAAATGACAATGTATGGAAATTGCATTTTTATAAATTACATTTTATGCTAATAACGAGAAGAAAACGTCGCTTTTAACACACATACTTGTATATATAATGGACACAGAAAGACAAAAACCCAAAACAAATTGAACTAATTATTTAATTCATTATTTTGGTATATGCTATTGCAAAATTTTTTTTTTCAAAGGTCTAGCAATCCGTACTTGGCAAGTGTGGTAGCCTGTGGCCTAATCCCTTTCAGTCTGATAGGAGGCCCGTGCCCAGCAGGTTAAAGGAATGACTTGACGACGAAACGTCGACTCATCATATGGTCTTCAAAACAGAATTAATAGCACAAATACCACAAAAAATACATCGGTATGAGGTGGATAGTTCCGTAACAATAAAAGGAAAACAGTCGTGGTTGTGCTACAACTAAACAATAAATAATTTTACAACGATTTAAACACGTAAACTTTTGAACATATTAGCAAAACCCAAGAACAGACAGCATAGCACAGAACGAAGAGAGGGAAAAAGAAGAAAAAGGAAGGAAGGCAACAAAAGAAAATGAGAACAAATTAGCACCTTTCCCTCTTGGCATAGGTGTCTGTCGAACGGGTGCAAGACATTTTTCCCTACCCGCTGGCCGGCACCGCTCCGTAAATTAAAATGTGAATAATTAACACGACCCCACACCACCCCACACCCGGACGCCACCCGATGTATTAGTTTTAAGCTCTCGCTTCGTATGAACACGATTTAGGGTGGCTGTAAGTGAAGTAGTTGACGTTTGGCATGCTAATCGCTGGGAATTTTTAATTGAAACGGATTCTGACTTTGCGTTATATTTGGGTGTTTTATGTTTAAAACGTTCGGTAGATTGACTACCTTCTGCGTGACCACCGTGTCGTCGGCCACTTCGTTTAATGTTGCTACTATTGGCTGCAACTCTTTTTGTTCCATTGCGATGCAAGGGTTTTTAAGATATGGGAATAGCAAATGAGCATGCGGCACACTTTGTAGTAAGCACCACACTCTTAAAACTGGCACACAGCAGCTCTTAACAATGCGGTTAGGCAGAAATAGGTGTATATGTGGTGCTTCCGGCGGAACCACAATGGGTTCCACCACCTAAAAAACTGGGAGGTCGGAAGCATATTCCACCTCGCTGTTCCAATTCGATTTCGTGGAGGTAAAGTATGGGTTCGTGGGCAACGATTGTCTGATGTTTTCAGACCAGACCTCCGACAAGAATTAACGTTATTTTACAAAACGTAGATAATTTCTGTTCTTCCCTGTATTGTATCTAATCATAACATTAATAATTGCATTTCTGCATAAAATAATTTCTATACGTATAGGTTGTGGCGACTTCCCGCAACTCATCAATAGATGGCACCACTGCATTCTGAATCACACTATCGAAGTTTTCTCAACATCTGGTATATATACAAGTTTCGAACTGAGACCCACCTAGCCCGGCGGGAGATCTCCCTTTGCCAAATAGGTGTTCAAGAGCAAAACATTTTACAGCTAATAAACTCTCCATTGGTCACCTATATGATTCGTGTTACATCGAAACGACACAAAACAGGATTTGACAATTGAATACTGTTTTTATATGTATATAAAAAAAGAAAGTGTCTGTTTCTAATGACAAAATAATTGCTTTTAACAATGACTAACTTTAAATGCATAAAAATATGTATGGTACTAAAACAAAAAAATATTATTAAATGTCTGGCGATCTGTTTGTCTCTTTGTTTTGGATAATATCCGAAAAGGCTGAAACGATTTTTACGAGACTTTCACGAGCTGATATTATTAATTATTAAGAAGTAACTGGACTATGCATATATTATGTAACATTTATTCAACGCGCGTGAAACCGTGGGATAACGCTAAAGATTTAAAGGTAGTAGAACCGTTTGTAAATAAACTCCGGCGGCACCACCGGCACACTTATTTCTGCCTAACAACAGCAGTGTTAAGCGCTGCTGTGTTCTGGTTTGAAGGGTGTGTTAAGGGAGATAAACTTAACGAGGCATTCCAAC